>CM042688.1:261043287-261205171 GCA_023614405.1 Avena insularis
GTGGAGCTAGCGACGGTTGGCTACTTCAGAATGGTGGGGTCGTCCTTGTTGATGCTGCTCACGTATTTCGCGAGATCTTACGCGTGGTCAGTCTCCACGGTGATGACAGCGTCGGCGAGCTCGGCGCCTTTGTCCTCGCATTCCACAGCCATGTCTGGGTCACCGTGGACGGTGATGATGCCGCTTGGCCCTGGGAGCTTCATCATGTTGTAGGCGTAATGCAGGGTCGCCATGAACTTGGCGAACGCCTGGCGCCCTAGACGCGATGGTACAGGCTGAAGTTCAGTTCACCGGTGGAAGATGATCTGCCGCCGGGTCGGAAATTCGCTAGTGTGCCGAAGGTGACTAGCAGCGTCACCTTGCCGATCGGATACGCCTTCCGACCGGGGACGATGCCATGGAAGGTGGTGAGTGTCGACTCGATCGCTGACTCCGGGAGGTGCAGCCTCTTGAATGTGTCCAAGTACATGATGTTGATGGAGCTTCCGCCATCCATCAGCATCTTGGGCAGCCAGTAGTCGGCCACTTTGGGTCTGACCATCAGGGCGACTCGCCCTGGATACTCAATCCTGGGCGCATGATCCTGGCGACTCCAGGTGATGCTTTGCTCGGACCAGTTGAGGAAGCAGGGGATGTCAACTTGGGTCACCTCATTAACGGCGATAGCACGGGTGAGTACCTTCTTCTCGCGTTTGGTGCCGAGCCCGGTGAAGGTGTGTAGCGAGCCGACGGTGTTTCCGAACTCGCCAGCATTGTCGTTGTCCCTTGGCGGGTTGTTGTTGGGGTCGTCCCGTGCTCGCCTTGCCTTTTCGATATCCTTGAGGGAGTGGCAATATGCGGTGGTGTGGGTTCCGGGATTCCCTTCCCTGCTGTGGTAGACACGCGACTGGTTGAGCAGGGCGGCGGGGTCGAATTTCAGCCTCGTCGCGTTGTTGGCGCGGTAATTCCTGCTGTCGTGATAGTTTCCCCCCATCGCGGCGGATGTTCTTCGGGTCGCATTGGCCATAGCTGGCATTGGCGACGAAGTCGACTCGCCCATCACTATGACGTTTGTCGGTGAGACAAGTGTTCCTGTAGCACAGGTCGCGCTGTCGCCCGTTGTCGTGGCCACTGGTGCGGCACCTTCTGTTGGAGATATGCCCAAGAGGCAATAATAAAAGTTGTTAATATTATATCTTTGTGTTTATGATGAATGTTTGCATCCCATGCTATAATTGTATTATAAGGAAACACTAATACATGTGTGTTTTGTAAACATAAAAGAGTCCCTAGTAAGCCTCCTGTTAAACTAGCTTGTTGATTAATTGATGATCATGGTTTCCTGATCATGGACATTGGATGTCATTAATAACAAGGTTGTATCATTAGGAGAATGATGTAATGGACACACACACCCATAGTAAGCGTAGCATAAGATCAAGTCATTAAGTTCACATTGCTATAAGCTTTCGATACAAAGTAACCTAATCCTTCGACCATGAGGTTGTGTTAATCACCATCACCGGATGGGTACTTTGATGACATCAAACACCACTTCGTAACTGGGTGGTTATAAAGGTAT
Source organism: Avena insularis (assembly GCA_023614405.1). NCBI lineage: Eukaryota > Viridiplantae > Streptophyta > Magnoliopsida > Poales > Poaceae > Avena > Avena insularis. The sequence goes on from CM042688.1 coordinate 261,044,849, forward strand.
CATTGGGTATTCTAAAAGTATGTGTTGAAGCGCATGGACCAAGATTGGGATTTGCCCATCCATATGACGAATAGATATGCTCTGGGCCCTCTCGGTGGAATGTCATCTAGTTAGCTTGCAAGCATGTGACTAGGTCACAAGGGATGACATAACACGGAACGAGTAAAGAGTGCTTATCAGTAACACGGTAGAACTAGGTATGGAGATACCGATGATCAAACCTCGGATAAGTAGAGTATCGCGTGACAAAGGGAATTGGTTTCGTATGTTAATGGTTCTATCGATCACGAAGTCATTGTTGAGTATGTGGGAGCCGTTATGGATCTCCAGATCCCGCTGATGGTTATTGATCGGCGAGGTGTCTTCATCATGTCCACTTATTCATGAACCGTAGGGTGACACACTTAAGGTTCGAAGTTGTTTTAAGTAGATATTGAATGTGCGTTGGAGACCGAATGTTGTTCGGAGTCTCGGATTGGATCCGGGACATCACGAGGAGATCCGGAATTGTCCGGAGAATAAGATTCATATAATGGGGATCATTTTCTAAGTTAGGAAATGTTCCAGAGTGTTTGTATGGGGATTCTAGAAGGTTTCGGAATGTTCCGGAAGGTTCTAGAAGATATCTTGGAGTTTATTTGAAAACCGAGATAAGATAAGATAAGATAAGGGGAGTTTAAAGGGGAAACTTGGGGAGGAAGGACTCTCCCCCCAAGCTCCCTAGTGCGCTGGCCCTAAGGGGTGGGCCTAGGGGTGGGAACCCTAGGCCACACCCCTCCCTCTATATATAGAGGGGTGGAGGCGCCACCCCTCCTTGCGCCTTTCCCACTCCAAACCCTAGCCGCTTCTCTCTTCCTCCTTCCATCTGCTCTGGCTTAGGCGAAGCCCTGCAGAGTTCTCTACTCCACCACCACCACCATGCCGTTGTGCTGCTGGGATTGCGTGGAGAAGATCTACTACCTCCGCTGCTTGCTGGAACGGGGAGAGGAAGGTCTGCTTCGACTCCGCATGTGTGACCGTCTGCGAAAGCGCTGCCGGAACGCGGCGCCGGAAGGATCGTCTACTCGATCTTGAGATCGGCAAGTGATCGACTACATCAACCACGAGATCCGATCTCGAACAAGGCTTTGGAAACTACAAGGGTTAGTATAGATCTATCTCATTGCACTTGTATAATAGATTAGATCTTGGCTTTTATCTAGATTAGATCTGGGTTTTGTTCGTTCTTGCGGTAGAATTTTTTTGTTTTCCATGCTACGAACTGATCAGTGGTATCAGAGCCTTGTCTATGCGTAGATCTGTTGCACGAGTAGAACACAATGGTGTCGTGGGCGTTGGTGCTCGTGCCGTCTTTTGCTGTGTGTACTTTGCATCTTGCGGTATGGTGGGATGAAGCGGCTCGGGCTAACATTACATGTCATCGCACATGAGACTTGCTCCACGCTTGACGTGCAACTTGCTTTGCACAAGTGGCTTTGCGGGTGTCTGTCTCTCCCATCATAGTATAGATCAAATCTACACTTTGCATTTGATAGCACTTGTATCAACGTTGTGGTTCAGTTTCGTAGGTAAGATCCGTTCTTATTCGAAAGCCCCAAACCACGTAAAACTTGCAAAGAAAATTAGAGGCGTCTAACTTGTTTTTGCAGGGGTTTTGTGATGTGATATGGCCATCATGTGATTGTGATTATATTTGATGTATGCAATGATCCTTGTTGTAATATGACAACCCGGCAGAGCCTAATGGTTGTCTTTAATTATTAAGACCTCGTGTCTATTCATCTTGTAATAGCTTTATTCCAAGTAGTTGTAGTAGTTGCTTGTGATGATGGACAACCATGAAGCGGCTTGACCTTGACGCAATGCTGGTGATGATGGAGATCATGTCCGTGCTTTGGAGATGGAGATCGAAGGCACAAGAAGAAAGGGCCATATCATATCACACTAATTATGAATTGCCTGTGATGTTAATCCTTTATGCATCTTGTATTGCTTAGATCGCGACGGTATCATTATAATATGATCCCTCTCACTAAATATCAAGTAATAAAAGTGTTCGTCCTTAGTTGGCACCGTTGCTAAGACTAAATCGTCTCGAAGCATCTCGTGATGATCGGGTGTGATAGATTCTACGTGTGCATACAACGGGTGCAAGCCAGATTTGCACATGCGGAAACTAAGGTTAATCTTGACGAGCCTAGCATGTAAAGACATGGTCTCGGAACACGGAATACCGAAAGGTAGAGCACGAGTCATATGAATGATATGATGAACATGAAGATTGTTCGCTGATGAAACTACATCTTCTCTCGTGAAGATCGGACTTGGTGTAGTGGACTTGGTTCGTGTAATCACTAAGACAATGTGAGGGATGTTGTTTTGAGTGGGAGTTCACCTAGTTAATTTAAGAATTAAAATTGAACTCAATTTATCATAAACTTAGTCTAAACTACTTGCAAATTTGTTGTAGATTATGGCGAACCTCTCCATCAATTTCAATGCGTTCCTAGAGAAAGAAAAACTTAAGAACAATGGAAGCAACTTCACGGACTGGCTCCGTGGTCTGAAGATTATCCTTAGGGCTGGTCAGATGACCTATGTGCTCGATGCACCGCTAGGTGACCCACCTGCAGAAGATGCCACCGATGAAGTAAAAAATGTTTACGCCACTCGGAAAAATCATTACTCCACAGTTCAGTGTGCCATCACATGCGGTCTAGAAAGCGAGCTTGAGCGCTTTGAGCACCACGACCCGTTCGAGATCATTAAGGAGCTCAAGCTCATTTTTGAGACTCATGCGGCCGTGGAGAGCTATGAGGCCTCCGAAAAGTTCTTTACCTGCAAGATGGAAGAGGGAAGCTCCGTTAGCGAACACGTGCTCACCATGTCTGGGCACGCAAACAAGATCCAAGAGTTGGGGATAACGAGTCCTAATGAGTTAGGGATTCACCCTGTCCTCCAATCACTGCCACCGAGTTATAAGAACTTTGTGATGAACTACAATATGCACTGCATGAACAAAACATTGCGTGAACTATCGTCCATGCTAAAAACAGCTGAAGTGGAGATTAAGAAGGAGCACCAAGTGTTGATGGTCAATAAGACCACCAATTTCAAGAAACAGGGCAAGCCTAAGAACAAGGGCAACTTCAACAAGGACGGCAAGAAAGATGCCACACCTGCTAAGAAGCCCAAGGCTGGTCCTAAGCCCGAAACTGAATGCTTCTACTGCAAGGGTGCTGGTCCTTTGGGCGAAGCGCCCCAAGTACTGGCAGATCTGAAGAAGCAACATCAAGAAGAAAGGTATATTCGATATACATGTTATTGATGTGTATCTTACTAGTAATCGTAGTAGTGTGCGGGTATTTGATCTTTGGTTCGGTTGCTCATATTTGTAACTCAAAACAGAGCTGCGGAATAAACGAAGACCGGAGAGACGAGGTGACGATGTGTTGGAAATGGCTCCAAGGTTGATGTGATCGCCGCCGTACGCTCCCTCTACATCTACCTTCGGGATTAGTTTTAAATTTGAATAATTGTTATTTGGTGCCATTAAGCATGAACATTATATCTGGATCTTGTTTATTGAGGCGGTTACTCTTTTAAGTCCGAGAATAATGGTTGTTCGATTTATATGAGTAATATCTTTTATGGTAATGCACTGAGATGAATGGTTTATTCTTCTGAATCTCGATAGTAGTGATACACATGTTCACAACATAGATGCTAAACGAACAAAATTGAATGATAATTCTACATACATGTGGCACTGTCGTCTTGGTCACATTGGAGTGAAGCGTATGAAGAAACTCCATTCTGATGGACTTCTTGAATCACTTGATTTTGAATCACTTGAAAGATGCGAAGCATGTCTAATGGGAAAAATGACTAAGACTCCATTCTCTGGAATAATGGAGCGAGCTACAGACTTATTGGAAATAATACATACCGATGTGTGCGGTCCAATGAGTGTAGCATCGCATGGTGGATATCGTTATGTTCTCACTTTCACGGATGACTTAAGTAGATATGGGTATGTCTACTTTATGAAACATAAGTCCGAAACTTTCGAGAAGTTTAAGGAATTTCAAAGTGAAGTAGAAAATCAACGTAACAAGAAGATTAAGTTTCTGCGTTCTGACCGCGGAGGTGAATATCTAAGTTATGAGTTTGGCATGCATTTAAAGAAATGTGGAATACTTTCGCAGTTGACACCGCCGGGAACACCACAATGGTGTGTCCGAACGTCGTAATCGAACTCTGTTAGATATGGTTGGTCTATGATGTCTCTTACGATTTACCGCTATCGTTTTGGGGCTATGCATTAGAGACAACCGCATTCACTTTAAATAGGGCACCATCTAAATCCGTTGAAGCGACACTGCAATTGTGGTTTGGAAAGAAACCTAAGTTGTCGTTCCTTAAAGTTTGGGGTTGCGAAGCGTATGTAAAGAAGTTACAACCTGATAAGCTAGAACCCAAAGCGGAGAAATGCGTCTTCATAGGATACCCTAAAGAAACAATTGGGTATACCTTCTATCATAGATCCGAAGGCAAAGTTTTCGTTGCCATGAATGGATCCTTTCTTGAGAAGGAGTTTCTCTCGAAAGAAGTGACAGGAAGGAAAGTAGAACTCGGCGAGGTTATTGAACCTTCTCTCAGGGTTGAGAGTAGCGCAACACCGGAAGATGTTTTTGTGCCGCCTGCACCAACTGGAGAGGAAGCTAATGATGGTGATCATGAAACTTCGAACGAAGTTACTGCTGAACCTCGCAGGTCAACAAGGGTTCGTACCACTCCTGAGTGGTATGACTCTGCCTTGAACGTCATGTTGGTGGACAACCGATGACCTACGACATATGAAGAAGCTATGGTGAGCCAAGATTTCGACAAATGGCTGGAAGCCATGAAATCCGAAATGGGATCCATGTACGAAAACCAAGTATGGACTTTGGTGGACTTACCGGATGGCCGTAAAATTGTCGAGAACAAATGGATTTTCAAAAGAAAAACAGATCTTTGATGGTAATGTTCATCTATAAAGCTCGACTTGTCGCGAAAGGGTTCCGACAAATTCAAGGTGTTGACTATGATGAGACTTTCTCACCAGTAGCGAAGCTAAAGTCTGTGAGGATTTTGTTAGCAATTGCTGCATATTTCGATTATGAGATATGGCAGATGGATGTCAAAACGGCGTTCCTTAATGGTGACATTGAGGAAGAGTTGTACATGGTACAACCCAAGGGTTTTGTCGATCCTAGTGATGTTGACAAGGTATGCAAACTTCAGCGCTCCATTTATGGACTGAAGCAAGCATCCCGGAGTTGGAATCAACGTTTTGATAAAGTAATCAAATTTTTTGGTTTTATACAAACTTATGGAGAAGCTTGTATTTACAAGAAAGTGAGTGGGTGCTCTGTAGCATTCCTAGTACTATATGTAGATGACATACTGTTGATTGGGAATGATATAGAACTTCTTAATAGCGTCAAAGCCTATTTGAATAATAGTTTTTCAATGAAGGATCTTGGCGAAGCGGCATATATTCCAGGCATCAAGATTTATAGAGATAGATCAAGAAGCCTACTAGCGCTTTCACAAAGTACATACTTGGACAAAGTTCTAAAGAAGTTTAGAATGGAAGAGAGCAAGAAAGGGTTCGTGCCCATGTTGTCAGGTAAGACCTTGAGTAAGACTCAAGGTCCAGCTACGGCAGAAGATAGAGAGAAGATGAACAATGTTCCCTATGCCTCAGCCATATGTTCTATCATGTATGACATGTTGTGTACAAGACCGAATATAGCACATGCTGTTAGTTTGACTAGCAGATATCAAAGTGATCCTGGAATGGAGCACTGGACAGCGGTCAAGAATATCCTTAAGTACCTGAATAGGACTAAGGATATGGTTCTTTCTTATGGAGGTGATGAACAGCTTATTGTAAACAGTTACACTGATGCTAGTTGGAACACCGATCCAGATGACTCGAAGTCACAGTCTGGATACGTATTTATTTTGAATGGTGCTGCAGTGAGCTGGAGAAGTGCCAAGCAAAGCGTTGTGGCGAAATCTTCAACTGAATCGGAATACATAGCTGCTTCGGAGGCTGCACAAGAAGCCATATGGATGAAGGAGTTCATTACTGAACTTGGCGTGGTTCCTAGTGCGTTGGACCCGATGGCCATCTACTGTGACAACACAGGTGCCATAGCTAATGCACAGGAGCCAAGGTCACATAGCAAGCTGAAGCACATCAAGCTATGTTTCCATGCTATTCGCGAGTATGTCCGAGATGGTGACATAAAGATTTGCAAAGTACACACTGATCTGAATGTGGCAGATCTGTTGACTAAACCTCTCCCTAGAGCAAAGCATGACCAACACCAGAACGCCATGGGTGTTAGGTATATTACCATGTAATCTAGATTATTGACTCTAGTGCAAGTGGGAGACTGTTGGAGATATGCCCAAGAGGCAATAATAAAAGTGGTTATTATTATATCTTTGTGTTTATGATGAATGTTTGCATCCCATGCTATAATTGTATTATAAGGAAACACTAATACATGTGTGTTTCGTAAACATAAAAGAGTCCCTAGTAAACCTCTTGTTAAACTAGCTTGTTGATTAATTGATGATCATGGTTTCCTAATCATGGACATTGGATGTCATTAATAACAAGGTTGTATCATTAGGACAATGATGTAATGGACACACACACCCATAGTAAGCGTAGCATAAGATCAAGTCATTAAGTTCACATTGCTATAACAGATGGGTACTTTGATGACATCAAACACCACTTCGTAACTGGGTGGTTATAAAGGTATCATTGGGTATTCTGAAAGTATGTGTTGAAGCGCATGGACCAAGATTGGGATTTGTCCATCCATATGACGGATAGATATGCTCTGGGCCCTCTCGGTGGAATGTCATCTAGTTAGCTTGCAAGCATGTGACTAGGTCACAAGGGATGACATAACACGGAACGAGTAAAGAGTTCTTATCAGTAACAAGGTAGAATTAGGTATGGAGATACCGATGATCAAACCTCGGATAAGTAGAGTATCGCGTGACAAAGGGAATTGGTTTCGTATGTTAATGGTTCTATCGATCACGAAGTCATCGTTGAGTATGTGGGAGCCGTTATGGATCTCAGATCGCTGATGGTTATTGATCGGAGAGGTGTCTTCATCATGTCCACTTATTCACGAACCGTAGGGTGACACACTTAAGGTTCGAAGTTGTTTTAAGTAGATATTGAATGTGCGTTGGAGACCGAATGTTGTTCGGAGTCTCGGATTAGATCCGGGACATCACGAGGAGATCCGGAATTGTCCGGAGAATAAGATTCATATAATGGGGATCATTTTCTAAGTTAGGAAATGTTCCAGAGTGTTTGTATGGGGATTCTAGAAGGTTTCGGAATGTTCCGGAAGGTTCTAGAAGATATCTTGGAGTTTATTTGAAAACCGAGATAAGATAAGATAAGATAAGGGGAGTTTAAAGGGGAAACTTGGGGGGGAAGGACTCCCCCAACCTCCCTATTGCGCCCGCCCTAAGGGGTGGGCCTAGGGGTGGGAACCCTAGGCCACGCCCCTCCCTTTATATATAGAGGGGTGGAGGCGCCACCCCTCCTTGCCCCTTTCCCACTCCAAACCCTAGCCGCCTCTCTCTTCCTCCTTCCATCTGCTCCGGCTTAGGCGAAGCCCTGCAGAGTTCTCTACTCCACCACCACCACCACGCCGTCGTGCTGCTGGGATTGCATGGAGAAGATCTACTACCTCTGCTGCTCGCTGGAACAGGGAGAGGAAGGTCTGCTTCGACTCCGCACGTGTGACCGTCTGCGAAAGCGCTGTCGGAACACGGCGCCGGAAGGATCGTCTACTCGATCTTGAGATCGGCAAGTGATCGACTACATCGACCACGAGATCCGATCTCGAACAAGGCTTTGGAAACTACAAGGGTTAGTATAGATCTATCTCGTTACACTTGTCTAATATATTAGATCTTGGCTTTTATCTAGATTAGATCTGGGTTTTGTTCGTTCTTGCGGTAGAAAATTTTTGTTTTCCATGCTACGAACCGATCACCTTCCTCCCGACTCGTCATCGGAGTCTTGGTTGGGGTCCTCCTCCGTGTACCGCTTGATGATCTCGAGGAGGTCTGGAATGTTGTCGAGTGTCCGGTAGACCCTTTTGATCTTAGCAACCAGGGGTTCGTACCGGCACGCGTTCTTTGAAGCAGTAAATCGCCGTGTGCGGGTGGATGCCGGAAGCGCTGATCCATAGTTCCTGCCACCTCTGAATCTAGTGGCGGTCGACTCGTGTTGCCCTGGATGCATCGCTCTAGGTCCTCGATGGTGGTGGCGCGGGTGTAGGAGCGTTCGAAGTGCCAGACGAAGGCGTCCAACATCTCTTCCCATGAGTCGATGCTGTTAGCGGGGAGGGTGTTGATCCATTGCCGGGTCGCTCCCTCCATCATCAGGGGGAGGTAGCGAGCGGCTAGCAGGTCGGTGTGGCCGGTGATTCCCATCTCCATGAGGTATGTGTCCAGCCACACCGCTAGGTCGTACGTGTGGTCGTACTTTTTGATCTCCTTAGGCGCCTTGAAATTGGCGGGATACTTCTCGCCTCGGATCATTGGCCCGAAGCATTGGGGGCCGACTCGGCTAATCGAGCCCCTGGGTTCGGGGTCACCGCGGTTGGTGGGGGTGTGCTTCAAGTCGTTGGGCTGGTGCGCCCGCCAGGCCTGGTTGTTGATGACGTGTGTTCGGGCATCGATGGGTTGCCCGTTGGCGGTGACTGTGTTGTTTACTGGCCGCGGTTCGTTGGAGGAGAGCGCTAGGTTGGCGGCTCGTGGCTGGTGCGCTAGTGGCTAGGGAAGTGGGCATGTGACAGTGTTGGCAACAGTTGGAGAGCCACTTGAGGCTGCCATGCTTGCCGACAAGCAGGAATGCTCCATCCCCACGGGTCGACTCCTGTAGCTTGCTGCTCGACGGCCCTGGCGAGTAGGGACTTGGCGTACTGGATCAGCAGTGCGCCCTCTCCTTGGATGTCGATGTGGGCGACTACGGCGTTGGCCACGATGATGTTGTCCATTGGAGTGGAGTATAGTGGGAGCCCGTTGGCGTCACGGGCCTGCGGCGAGATGATGATTCGCGGCTGGTCCGGTGGGGGCGGGGCCCCAGTCGCCGGTGCGCTAGGTGGTGGTCGGTTGCTACTACCTGGCAGCGTGTTCTCGTAGTATTTGCGCTCGGCTGCGCGTGCGTGGTTGCTTTCGTCGTTGAAGTTCAGGACGCGGCCCTAGACATTGGAGTTTAGGCGGGTCCTGATGTGGCATTGATGGTAGAGCGACAGTTCCTGCGCTGTCGCCCGCTCAAGGCGGAACTTCTCGTGATCGGCTATCTCCCTATGTTGCGCCTCCTCCAGTTGTAGGCGGGCTTCCTCCACCTCCATGGCCATGGCGGTTGGCGGGATCGGTGTAGAGAATGGATTTGGCAGGGTGGCCGTGCTGCCCACCATGTAGATCACGTTGAAGCGATTGGATCTGGCGCGAAAGTCCTCGGGGGACTCCGAGCCGGAGTTGGAATCAAAGATCCCAAGGATGGAGGAATCCTCGAAGTCCTTAGGGTTGCAGACCCGCGTGATGGAGTCCTCCCGTGATGCTGCGGTGATGGATCCGTCGACCGAGGTAGGGGTCATGGAGTCGGCGTCATCATGGAGGGCCGCGTCGCCCATGGCGGCATTGGTCCCGACCGCCTCGCTGGTGGCCGAGTCGTACTGGTGGCGAGGATGCTAATGGAGCGGACCTGCTCCTCCGAGAGCAGATCATGGCGTGTTGGTGATCCGCCGATGATCATCGTTCCCGCCAAGTCGACTGCGTCGGTGAAGCCAACGAAGAAGCTGATGGCGCCAATCGGCATCACTGCGCTATGTGTGATCGGACGCGACGCCGAGATGTAGCTGCTAGGCAGGATCTGCAGGATCCCATCGGTGGCGATCATGCAACCGGTGGCGATCGGCCGATCGATTGGCGTGTAGGGTCTCGCCGCAGAACTCAGGCCAGACCGGTCATGCCCCACGGTGGGAGCCACTATCATGGGAATGACCACGGCAGTCGCTGACACGGGCAGCGATTGATAGAACAGGGGGCGAGAGCTGGCGGCCATCTGCTGGTGCGAGATGGGGGCAGATACACATGGGTTTACCCAGGTTCGCCCCCCCGAAGGGAAAGACCTACTCCTGCTAGATTGGATTGACTGAGAGCGAGTTACAGGGGTGGCGAGCTCAGCGTCTAAGCAGCGAGTCGCTCAAAGGGGTGTATGGTAGAACGTAAGTCCTCAAGCTACCCTAGGGAGGCCTATATTGGGGGCACCTCGCTACGGTTTACAGTTTACAACCGAACAAGATATGGATTCAGAGGTTTTGACCTAATCCGACTTTGCTTCAGGTACACTTCTGGGCCTCCAATCTCCAATCACTAGGCCTTCATCTCAGTCGCATTCCAGTCGCCGTCCTGCAGGGCCACTCGCGAGTCATTTGGTCCGATTGGAATGTCCTGCTAGGCATACCCCATTCGGCATATCCCCATCAACAAGATCTGGAGTTGGCGGACACGGAGATACTCGAGGCCGTGTGCGACCACTCTGGCGACGAGGCGTTGTGCGTCTATCTCGACATAGCAAAGGAAGAGATGGACACACCAATGGCGATATACACCTCTCTCCAAGAGGAGTGGGGTTTCATTCACCCGCTGCACCCGGGAAGCTTCGAAGCCTTCATGCGGAGCCACGTCCTATGAAGATTGTTATCAGCGTCGTCGTAGCACACACGTAGTCTAGGTAGCTATTACCCTTTACACATTTGTAAAATCTTTTCAATTTGAATGGAAATTTGTATCTGGTTGTTTTGTAGTGAAACACACGTTGTCTTTGTGTTGGATGACCGCTAATCGGCTATAGTTGGATAGGGATTCCACCGTGCTTGCAGGCATTTTCCCTTTTTTCCTATTCGTATGTCACATTCTAAAATTCTGGTAATTTTGGAATGTGAAATAAATAAAATAAGTTGGTCGAATTGTTTGACTTTGTTGAAATTTCTCAAAGAAAATAAACCATATGATTTGATTTCCCTTCAACTTTGAATTAAGAAATTTGTATGAGAGGATTAACATGACTATCCAACTTGAATGCATTTCTTTTCAACCATTGGGTTCTTTAAATATCCAACCATGCTTATATGATTAAAGAAAGGGAATAAAATGACTTTCCCAAATTATGGTGGAGTGATATTTTATTTTTTCCCTATTTGACATTTTGAGTCCCTACATCAATTTGTGAAACCATTCTAGATGCTTTTCACGACTTGCTTGAAAAGAGAGAAGATAACATGACATCTTCATTTTTTATTTGAATGTTTAAACTGGGTTCCTTTATGTTATATCACTGAACTTTTTTTTTGGGCATTTTTGGCATGGTGTGTCTTGATTGAGTGGTTAAAATAAAACGTAAGAAACTATTTAGAAATATTGCATAGTAGCCATATGAGGCCAATTGTATAAAGGAATTTCTATTTTCATGCCCCTGGCTTGTTAGTTGTACTTAGTTTTCTCTAGCCGCTTAACTTTTCCTCACTTTTGCCCCTCTCCTTCTCGGAAACCCATCAAAAAGCTCGAACGGAAGCTGCCGTCAGGTTGACCATTGGCTGACATGTGGGGCCAAGCGGTGTGGAACCACGTGGGGTCGTTTGGTCAGGACGGGTTATGCTAATGTGTGGGGCCGCTCCACGCGGGACTACGTGGGGCCGGTTTGTTGGGAACGCATTATGGGGGACGTGGTGTGGGACCATGTGGGGCGTGTTTGGTGGTTATGTGCGTCCTGTCACCTAAATTTTTTGTTATTTTTATGATTGGCCTTTTTAAGAGCGCCTTTTCCCCTCTCTCTCGCTAACAATTATGTTTCTCTGCCAAAAAGGTAGCGAATGTAGAGCATCTCCTCTCTTCATTCATTGTTCCTTTTGGCCCTTATTTTTCCCTAATCTGGTAGCAAATCTAGAGCAGCAAATCTAACCAACACCATAAATAAATTCAGTAAACACAGCAGATGTAGATAAAGCAGCTAATATAGAATATATAATATGGTACTTAACGAGGTTCGACAATTAGGCTTCTCAGCAGCATCAGCAGACAAGTTCAACATAGACAAGACAAAAGAAGCTGCTTTACAGCAGCAGCTGCTGCACAAGATTAGTGGCCCCTCATGGCCACCGCCAGGAGGGCCTCCGCCTCCTCCCCCTGGCACCTCATCTACTTCTTGCTGCCCACTCCCTTAACCTTGGGTGCTGTGGGCTTAATTGGGGTCATGCGACCCTCCTCGATGGCCACCTTCTCGAGGTTTCGGAGGTGGAGACCGAGTAACTGGTGCTTGGCTCTAAAGCCGTGGACAGTCACAGACTCGCTGCAGGTTCTCACGTCCTAGGCATGCTTCATGAGGGAGTTGAAGTCGGTGGCGTGGAGCCTCTAGTGGTGCAGAAGGGGCACCTGCAGAGGTCGCCGGCGAAGAAGTTGTCGTACTTGCCGGCTTCAGCCTCCTCAACACATGACGAGTCTTGGTGTCCTTGGACTCATCGGAGCTACAGATGTCGATGCTATCCTCCTGTTGGAAAAAACAATAGAGTGCAATAAGGACATGATTGAGATACCTTGATTATCGAGATTGATTATTTGCATAAATTAACCGATTGAGGTCCCCTGATTATTCCCCAATCCCCATATCTCAAACCAAATTGAATACTGATCCCAACTACAAACAAGGGATTCATCGAAATATGAACAGGGGGATTCATCGAAATACCAGATCTAACACAAGAGGATTAAATACTATAAAAATACAAACAACTGAACCCTAATAACATATGATCTAGCATTCAATGATGGGAATGGGGGAAGAACAAGGGAAGGGGAGAAAACCCTGGTTACCTCTGACCATGGGTCGATGATGCTGGTGTCGTAGGGGTTCTCTGGCCTTATGTAATCAACCTCCTCGTAGGGGTCCCAACTGAGCGGGATCTGCCCGAGACCGGCGGGGGCCTCCTCGCCGGCGGCTACGGCGAAAGCGGGGACTGGGTCCTGGACGGGCATGGAAGCTACCTTCGATGCCTAGATGGGGGCCTATACGGAGACTAGGGCCTCCTCGCCGGTGGCCTTGGAGGCGCCGATGGCTACCGCACCATTCTTCTCCACTGTCGGCATGGTTGGGGTTTTCTTGGGGGTTTGCAGAAGGTGATGGGAAAGTGGAGACGGTTGAGGGAGCGAGTGAGTGATGAGTGAGAGTGAGGAGGCATCTATAAATGAGAAGGGAAGCGACATTTCAATGCACCAGCGTGCACCGCGTAACTGCATACGCTACTGCACTGTGCACGGCCACATGTGTCCTCTACCACCCCATGCATCGCACACACGTACCATGAGTCACCTTTTTTCCCTTGTGTCTAACCCTGGCGACATACTTGTGCTCAGTTTTGCCCTCGAGAGTAACACTGGCACCTTGGTTGTACTCAGTTTTGCCCGCCAGTACTGACACTTCCGTGTGCAATATACTCAGTTTCACCTTCTGATGGCTGGTCAACAGAGAGTCAACGAATGGGTTTTAGCTAGCTAATTGAGTCATTTTATGCACAACAAATTCAAAAAGATCAAAACATAGTTGAATCTACCTAGGGAGTCTTATTATGTGACATGACACCATAGGAATGTATATAAATCAAGTTTTAATCCAAATCACCACTTCTCAAATCAGATACTATCTATTCCCAAAACATCCCTCCCCAAAATATAGTTGGTCAGAATGAGACAATAATTTTCAAACTAGTGTATATTTGAATTGCAAATAGTTTGATGCATGCCAAGATGTATTTTATTATATAAAAGACGCATCCTCCAATTTTTAAATCTCTTTCTATTTTCTATTTGAATCCCTTTTTCAGTCTTGCCCTTGGTTTTTAAGTTCTACTCAGTTTTTGGCTTGGTTTTTAAGTTCTACTTAGTTCAAAGGTTTATAATTTTTGCATATGGAAGTTTGTGCATTACATTCCACTTTATGAAAACGATAATCTCTCAAGATTTTTTTATCACAACATTATGATGTATTAAGTGCGATTTCAAAGAGTTCAAAGGTGTATAATTTCCGTATATGCAAGTTTATGCATTACATTCCACTCTCTTAAAATGGGGGAGAAAATGATAATCTCTCAAAATTTTGTTAGCACACACTATCACCTATTAAGTGTTCAAAGGTTTATAATTTTCATATACGCAAGTTTATATATTATATTTCACTCCATGGAAATAATAAATGATCAGGATTTTATTAGGACAACATTATCATGTCCTAAGTGCGATTTGAAAGAGTCCAAAGGTCTATAATTTTTGTATATGCATTACATTTCACTATATGAAAATGAATCTAGATAAAGGACCGCCATTGCCGGAGAAGAATAAGAAAGGGGAGGCAACAGCACGGGCGCGGGCGCGGGGCTGGCTCGGGGTCCCATCTTGCAACGCCAACCAGGTTACGTTGTGGGTCTGGCGCTCACGTGGAGTGGGTCCGATGCTGATCTGCGTAAGTGGAGAGAGGTGGCCACTACGGGAACCAACTGAGCGCGGCCCCACTTTTCAGCATGTAATGACAAGGGTACATTACGGGACCCGACAGAACGTGACCCTACTTGTTAGCACGTAATGGCGAGGGTCCACTATCAGACCCGACTAAACATGTTCCCACTTGTCAGCACGTAACAACAAGACTGGCGGACAACGCGTTTTCAGACCGTGTGAGAGTTTTGTACAAGGAGATAGGTAAAAGGAAGGAAAAGTTAAGCGGCTGGGGAAAACTGAATACAACTAATGAACTGAGGGTACGAAAATAGAAATCCCTTGTATAAAACCCTTTATCCTTTTCATTATGCCTAAGTATCCCTATTTGGCAAAAGGCATAAAATTATTTGTGTTTCAGTAATTGGCATATGGCATGCATCTTTGAATTGCATCAAGATCATTGTCACAGTTTCTTTTCAAAAAACCTTTTTATCAAACTCCCTTTTCGATTTCTCCTAAATGCATCTATTAAGGTTTTTAGAGAAAAAAAAATTTGATACCTTTTTTTGGACAGAGATATGCTTCCAAGTAGTTCTAAAATTAAATGTTAGTTTTTAGAAAAATTTGTATTTTGGTTAGATCTCATTTGGAGCTATTATGGAAAAGTTATGAAATAAATACAAACAAACAAATGGTATAAAAGAAATGAAATTTTACATGGATTACAAATCCTCTATTTTAGTTTGGACATGAATAATGCTCATTACCAACATAACTCAATATACATAATTTTAGAAATTCACAGAACCTTGTTTGAATCAAATCTGTGTTCAAAAACAAATACTAGAGAAGAAATAATGAAAAGAATAAAATAAAAAAGAATAAAGGAAAAAATAGAGGAGCCCGTCCAGCCAGACCAACTTACGGACAGCGTCCCGCGCGCGTGACGTGCATAGGCCCAAAGCCGGCCCAACGGCAGCAGCGGCAGCAGCCCAGCCACCGTCAGACCTGCCCGCTCCCCTCTATCACCGACAGTTGAGACCTACATCGTCATCCTCTACCTTGCCTGTAGAAGACGAGGACAAGAACGTTCACCTCTATAATGATTTCCCGCCGAATTCGTCGATGTTGTTTGATATTTTCCCCTGATCCAAGATTTCCTCGTGTAAGGTGCCACTCGATCTACTAAGGAATTAGGAGAACAATTCACGAGAACAGAAATTGTATCGGATTTTGGCCGGATCCACTCAACCGCCCATCGATCCAGTCTACGCGGCAACACTGTCCATGTTCTTTCTTCGGTTATAGGCCAAACCTTATGAAGGAGAACAAGCTCTCCTAAATACACTCGAGCTCAGGTAACCTAGTTGCCTCCTGCTAACCAGGCCAGAGTTTGCTTCTATCTCCTGTGCCGCAGGCTTCTCTAGCCGTTGTCCTGCTTACCCTCCACTGGCTCCTGGTTGCTTGTGGGATGGTTCGGGACGTTGACAATCCCCTGTCCTTGAATTCCGGCTTGCCCCGAAGCAGGAGCATAGGGAAATTTTTGATGAAGCCCATCAAGATCTTCCCAGGTTGCCTAGTCCGCCAGTGTACCACTCCACTGGACGAGAACTTGAGTAATAGCACGGTTTCCCCGCTGCTTAACACGCTGCTGAAGCACCTGAGTAGGAATCTAAAACATTGCATCAGTATCTGGCAAGGTTTGTGATAATTGTATACCTGGGCCAATGCATGGTTTAAGCTAGGAAACATGGAAGACTAGGTGCACCCGGCTTGTCTCTGGTAGCTCCAACTTATATGCAACCTACCCAACACGCTCCAAGATCTTGAAGGGACCAAAGAACTGAACGCCAGTTTCTGGTTTGCTTGCTTGGCCACTGTTGATTGCAAGTAAGGCTGAAGGAAGGAAAACCTGATCATTGACAGCAAATGTTCGTTCATGCCCGTTCTTGTGTGCTTGGTGCTTCATGCGCTATTGCATGTGCAAGAGATGTTGGCGAACCGATGCCATGACCAGAGTGTGCTCCTGGAGCCATGTTTGGACATCAACCATTGCTATCTTATCAGAAGCAGAAATCCCAAAGTACCTGGGCTGGCGGCCGTATAGCAGCACAAATGGTGACATGCCCAATGACAAATGCTAGTTAGTGTTGTACCATAACTCACACAAGGGAATCCACTTGAACCAATGCTGTGCATGTGCACTGATAAAACAACGGAGATAACATTTGATTGACTTGTTCACTCACTAAGTCTAGCCATCTATTTCTTGATGGTGAGCTGTACTCAGCTTCAGTTGTGTCCCAGTTGCCTTAAGCACTAACTGCCAGATGATACTCGTGAACACCGGATCCCTGTCAGACACCAGCGAGAGAGGAATGCTGTGGAGGCGTTAGATGTTCTTGACAAACAAATCAGCAACTGTCCTAACAATATATGGATGGCATAGCGGAACAAAATGAGCATACTTAGAAAATTGTCAACAATTACCAGCAGACAGTCAAAGTGGTTCGACGTGGGGAGTCCATCTATAAAATCGATTGTCGCTACTTCCCAAGGCTCAGACGGAATAGGCAGAGGTTGTAGCAAGCCTGCGGGATGGGAGCGCTCTGGCCTAGCCATCTAGCAGATGTGGCAATCACACACATAGGAGCGAATCATACTCATCATCGCTTGCCAGCGGAATAAGGACAACAACCTTTTATCAGTCCCGGGAAATCCATAGTGCCCCCCTTGCAGCATGTTGTGGAAGGCGGAAAAGAGGCGACGTTGCAGAGGACCATCGGCTCCCACCCAGATTCTCTTCTTGTAGCGCAGAATCCCATGATCCAAGGTGAAATTCACTTCTGCTGTAGGGTCAAGAGCTAATTTCGGAAGTAAGTCCTATGCACGGGCATCAGTATTATATTTGGCAAGTACAGAAGAAAGCCACACGGGCTGCACGGTAGTGACTGTGAACAGCTGAAAACTATGATGACGTTGCACGATAATGCATTTGCAGCTCCGTTATGGATGCCCTACTTGTACTGCACTTTGTACTGTAGTCCCATGAGCTTGGTCAATGCCTTCTTCTGTCAATCTGTGTGAAGGCGCTGGTCAATTGTGTGAGACTCTTATGGTCCGTCCTGATCACAAATTCTGCCAGCTGCAAATAGGAACGCTATTATTGGACGACAAGCAATATAGCGAGGTACTCCTTTTTGTACACAGACAATCCTCTGTTTCGTGGCCCCAAAGCGCGGCTCACATACGCCAAGGGATGCCCTTGCTATGAAAGAACATCCCCAATGCCAACATCACACGCATCCGTGTCAACTACAAATTGTAGACTGAAATCAAACAACGCAAGCACCGGCGCGATCATTAGTGCTTGTTTCAGCACTTGGAAGGCATCTTCCATGTCTTGTGTCCATACAAAGATCACCCCCTTCTTCAACACTGCTATCAGGGGCTAGCTTATTATCGCATAATGCTTAATGAATTTATGGTAATAGCCAGTTAACCCCAGGAATCCCCACAATTCCTTCTGACAGGTCGGCTGGGGCCCATTTTTTATAGTGTGAATTTTGGAATCGTCCGTGGAAACCCCTTGAGCTGAGATAACGTGGCCTAGATACTGAACTCGCTATTGCGCGGAAACACACTTACTAGCCTTGACCTGGCACTGATCCTTCTTGAGAATAGAAAGAACCGTCGACAAATTCTGAAGATGCTCAGAATAACTGGGTTGTATATCAAGATGTCGTCAAAGAAAACTACTACAAATTTCCGTAGAACAGGTTCCAATGTTGTGTTCATGGCATGCTGGAAGGTTGCTGGGGCGCCCGTCAGGCCAAACACCATGACATTAAACTCGTAGTGACCATTATGAGTTTGAAACGTTGTCTTGTTCTCCTTGCCTGGGGCCAGGCGAATCTGGTGGTACCCTGCTTTCAGGTCCAACTTTGAGAACCACTTTGCCCCAGCAAGTTCATCGAGCAATTCATCAATGATCGGTAGTGGGTACTTCCCCTTCGCTGTCAAGGCATGTAATTGTCTGTAATCGACTACTAGTCGCCAGTTGTGCTCCTCCTTCTTCACGGGGGAGCCAAATGCACTATTGTTGTGGTTGATCGTCCCTTGAGCAAGCATTTTATTAACCTGTCGTTTAATTCCCACCATGGCTTTAGGTGATTTGTTCACATTATAAAATAATTATCTATGATTAGATATATTAATTGAGTATCTTGGCTATAACTTTTATTCTATAAATTATTTTAAGGTGAAACCAATGGCATATGAAAGCTATGAACATCATCTATCTATTTGTATGGTTTACAAAATGTTCTGAAACTATTTTGTACTCAAAGTATTCAGATTCTAATAATGCCCATTAAAAGCCTATTTGTCTAATATAAAATGATTATGGAAAACTTTTGAACTTGTTTCTCTGTTCTAGCATGAATGCATGTTGTGTTTGTCCTACTGTATGATTGATTAGAATTATATTTTTACATGATAGGTTTCCTGAAGTGCGATTATTGCGATAGTGACGACTGTGTGAACGATAACTATAACTAAAGGCAAGTGTCACATTCATGAATCTCCTATTAATTTATTGTGCATTTAGATTTCAGTAGCTTTGCATGTATTGTAAATGTTTTACTTATATACTATTCTATGGTGTGAGTACCCAATAGAATTTTCATAGGTTCCTTAGTTGATTCCTTAATAGCCATCATATTGTAGATGCTTAGCCGTGCTATTAGTTGCGTGGGTGGTTTTCATGATACATATGTATATGAGAAGGATTATATTTTGCTGAAATGAAAACCACTTAAACAATGAATCACCTAGGTGGAATGGCATGGATTAGGTCATCGATTGTGGTTTATGGTGGGAATTCACACCTAGGCTTCAAAGAGATACTAGACGGTCATGATTAGTAACTTCCATGTATAGCCACATGTCATATGGGCTCTGACTTGACTGAGTAAGTTATGGCATCATGTCCTACTGTGACTAGTAGATGTAGGTCTGTATATGATGGTAGGGTCTAGGGTTAGGCTCATGATTCTATTTCCCAAAGGTGTCATCCCGGTCTTCTCTAAAAAGGTGTTTATTGGGTCTTGTGGGTAAAGTGTACTAGCCTCTGCAAATGGTTTAAGAACTAAGTACTTAGTCGTGTCCCTGGTAATGGACAATTATGAGTAACTTCTCTAGACGTAGTTGAAAAGTCTCACTCATTCTAATTTCTATAATATAACTTGTTGGGTGAACTTAATGGGCTATAGGAGCACTTGAGTGACTCAATGTGTCCTTAGTTTACTTTAGGAGCTCTCGAGTGACTCAAGGTTTTCTTAGTTATTTTGAAGAACTAAAACTAATCTGAAAAGGTAGGGAAAACATTGCTTTCTGCAAATAGCCTGAACTCCACTAGCCAAAGTGTGCATGTATATGATAGGTTGCCAATTGTGTCCACATAATAGTGACATCTTGCCAATACAATTCAAATGTATTGACCATTCGTGGCTGCAACTTTTCATGTTGCAGGATATTCTGAGGATGAGTAAGTTTTTTGTTTAGGTTGCGAATCTCCACTCAATGTGTTGCCTGTGGCGTGATGGAGTCTTTATTATTTGTTTACTTTTTAAACTATGTTATTTGAGCTAGCCATGAGCTATGCAACTTTGTAATGAGATGTACGGGGTTGAGTGTTTTAATCGATAGATAAATGTGTTATTTACGTGTTAGATATGTCTAAAATTGTCAAATCTGACCATAGACGCAAGAAGAGTTCCCTTATTTCATATTTAAGCTCATAAGCAACATAGGGGTACGAGTATTTCTTCAAGTAAACCAAAATATAGATTGTAACACCCCAGCATTAGAGCTTAGAAATAAGCTGAGATAACATGTGTGCATTGTATTCACGCATAAGAAAATCCGAGGAATTTTCGTGCAAAACTAAAGAAGTTACAGAACGATCGAGATCTCTCTTGTTCTGATGAAAAGATCAAGGCAAGTGCTATGGATTTCGACATGACTTTTGTTGAGTTCTTGGGTAGAGCATTTTAAAATTTGAGTATTCAAACAATATATTTGAATTATAAAAGAATGTGTAATGGGATAATAAATAGTAATTAAATTATAATAAGGAGTAAGAGTTGAATTCTTATTTAGGAATAAGATATAATATGTACATGTTTCAAATTACACTAGAAATAAAAGTTAAACATTACATTGCCCTTTATAACAAAGGAATAGGAGATATTACAATAAAAGAAGTAATGTACAAGAATAAAATAATAACTCTATTACATCACACAATGTTACATTGTCTTTACAATAAGTGTAATAATAAAAAATTAACTTTACTAATAAGATATAATACTATAATATTTTACAATATTGAAAGTTAAACAAAAAATTACTAGAAATGAAAATAGAAAATCCTAAACTATTTCCTAGCTACATATCTTCATATCCTCTTGTATTTCTTCAGCCCTACAAAACAAAATAAAAAGAAACAAAGAAAAGAGCATGGTTAAAGAGTTAGTTGGGAATAGTTTTACTCTCAGGTTACACAGAGAGATGCTACTGCCATGATCATCATAGAGTAGGTTAAATCGAAGCCAGAGAGTAGTATCTATTCTTGTTTCAGGAATTTGCCTCGGACAATTGCATCATAGGCCAAGATGGGGAAAGTTTCACCATTTATAATAAAAGGGATAACTCAAATTAGACAGTATGGAAAATATAGTCAATCCCATTAAACTAGCCAAGTTGTAATCCATCTGTGAGTTCAAATAGGACAAATAGAAGGGATATGATCAACATCAGCTGAGTTGATCTCAGAATAGCAAGTACAACTGAATGGGACCTTGCCCACTTTGTCCCAAACCACCAAGCAGCTCACAAGCAGCACACACACTGCATGTAGTTGTGTGCTATCACCACCACAGGAACCCGGTGTAGCAGTATAAATGTAGCAGTAGAGTAGTTCCAGCAAACTTTCTCACATATCGACCCTTACGAGCCGAAGCCACTAGTTCTTCTTAGACCATCACTCTGAACCAAGAAAAGAAGCAAGTCAGGAAACTAGATCCTCTCACCAAATTATCACCAGTAACCTGGTTGTTTGGGAAATCCATCTAGGAACACCAGAAGAAGGACATGCACAGGGATGAGACGGTTTACTAGAAGAGAAGAAATAGCAGATCCAATAGATCAAGTCAGAAGCTAAAAGGAGAGGATTCGCTCTAGCAGCTGATCAAGAATACCCACAAACTTACAAGCACTTCATCAACAATAGTAGAAAAATATCCACATGAGTAACCACTCTGTAGCAGGGTGCTATGTCAAGATCAGGTAAAGCCTTTGATCGTATTAGTTAGCCAAGAAAATATTTGGGGAGGAGGAAGCTCTCAGTAAGTATAGAATTAAAATGTGGAGTGCATCATAGAGCTTGTATCAAAAATAAGGCCTCAGTCTTTTGCATCCTTGGCCAGGGACTTTCAGGCTGTTAATTTGCAACTTATCATCTCTGGTGAGGCATTCCAATTCTATCCACTCTAGGATTTGAATGCAGCAGATCATGTTAGCTTGAAAACACTATGCACACTCTAACTAAAGGCACCACAATGGCCTTCATAGTAATAGAAGCCACATCAAAATAATCCATTAAGTTAAATAATCATCTTCCTAATCTAGTAGACTAGGAATCATTTATAAAGATCTTCTTATACAAGCTAGCATACACTTCTGTGCCTCAGTCCAGGCATCACTAGCAAGGCTCCCCATAAAACTTGCAAATCCCATTATCCAATTAATACAAGTCTGACTCATGTATTCATGCTTAGGAAAGACATATCTTGCAAGTCATAGATTTTGTGTACCATCTTTATGGAGGTTTCACATTAATCTAAGCTCACTAGAAGAAATTCCTAATCAGAGAACTCTCTCTCTAAATGCCACTTTTTAATGAACAAGTAAAGAAATCTCAAGGCAATCTCTTCTAAAAAGAAGATAAATCATTTCGCAGCTTACAACTAGAGATCATCATAGTGACATGGTCAAAGAAAAGGAAGACACTATTGGCATATGTCATTACCCAGATCAAAGCTTCAGCTGAGGACAGCAGTAGCATTAATTCCATTTTAGAGTAAACAATAACTAGTTCAGTAAACCTCTACCACTATGCACACTTCCTTAGGAAGGCACCATAGTGGTATGTTACACCACTGAAGCTTTACTTTCAAAAATAAATAGCCCTGCACTTGAATAAAATTCAATCATCTTCCTAAATCTAAGGTTTAGGAATCATTAATAGAAATCTGGTTGTTTCTCATTTATGTAAGAATGAGAATACTGGCCTCAATGACTATTGCATCATGAGATGTGGTGGTAAAATTCATCTAGCAAAAGCAAGTCATGGAATTAACATGAACTACCACCCATTACTAGAGCATCTAACTAGCTTCTAGTAATCAAATAACATTATGTAAACCATTTTCCTAGTAGTAGAAATCTAGGAATCATTCAAGCAGAATAAGAGCTTGTATTTACCAACAATAATTTTATCTGCAAAAGAAACCAGTTAAACATATCAATTTCCAGATATTACACCAAGGACCATTTGGGTAGTATTCTTCTATTAGGTTAATACATGTCCTTTATGGAAATTATCAAAGTAGCTAATTTCAAACTTGCGTGTTGAAATTCAAACAACTCCATGCTAGCTTGTCTAGTGATGAGTACATGCTAAACCCAATAAAGGGCATGGCTAATAAACCAAACCAGTAATCATACAGTAGAACTAAGTAACACTCAATATAGAGTTATTGTCGAATTTACAGTACCACACTTATTCAATAGCCATTAGAACCAGTCTAGTATTCACCTAGAAAAAAGAATGTCAGTGAGTAAACCTGAGCCATGAAAAGCATAGCAATACTTGACCAAAATAAACCATGAACATATGATCACATAAGCGAGGAATCAAACGAGAGAATCTATACATAATAAATGTTGAGAAAATCATGCTCAACATACCGTCTAGAGGAAATAACAAAGAGATAGAGATTCACAATTGGAAAGAAGAGGGAAGACCAAAGAGAGGAGAAGGAAGAACGTACCTGGAGTCCTCGCATAAGAGTGAGTAGGGGAAGTAGACCGACGATGCAGAATAAAAGGCTCGGCGACATGGTGGCGTAGGGAGCACCGGCAGCGCTGCAATGTGCACCAAACCATCCCACCGGACCACACCGCTAGCACGGCGCAAGCACCAAACGCCCACACTATTGTGAGAGTTACCGGGGTTGCGGTCGAGCACCATCGTCCCGCCGGTGTTTGAGCAGAAGGGGGAGCTAGGGTTTGGGGGTCAGAGGCCGTGAGCGTGAGGACATATTAGTCGAATCAAACTGGATAGGTAGAAGCAGCAGAGAGTGGCAGAGCGGCAGCGACCAGTAGCGACGACTGCAACGAGCCGTGTGGTTGGAATCGGCCGGGCAACGACAACGTTGCCATCGCATCACCAGGGAGGCGTTGAGGATAGAGGAGAAGGGTGCTCAGGAGAGTGGGGGGCCAAATGGGCCGGTTTAGACTGACCCAAGTTTTAATTAACAAAGGAAAATAAAAAAGTATGGAAATTACCAAAATACCCTGAGCTTATTAGAGCTCTAGAAAATTAAATAAAATTCCTAAAAATACATATAATGTATTGAAATGATCACAAAAATAATATCTACCTAAGAAAAATATAACTTTACTTATTTAAGTTAAATAAAATACAAATAAATATTAAGGACACTAAAACCCTAACTGAAGTTTAATAAAATAAGGAGAAATCCTAAAAATGAAGAAAGATCATTTTACATATAAAAAATAAAGTTACTATTTTATAAAATGCTAATTCACTTTTTACAAAATCAAATTTGAAGTAAATATTCAAAGACATTCAATCCTTTTGTGGAATTTTATTAAAATATAAATAATACTCAAAAACAAATAAAAATCATTTTTAAGATCTTGAATAAATATAGTCTAATAGAAAAATATTAAATATACTATTTTAAAGGTTTCTAAGATTTTAAAATAATTAATCCTTCACCATTTTATAAATACCTATTTTGTAAATTCTTTAAAACACTTCTTAAATAAGAAATAATCACAATTTTATATAAAACTATAAATCTTGTACATTTAAATACTACTTCCAAAATCATAACCTGAGTTTATAATAATACTTAAAACTAACTTATTAACTTTATAAAACTCCATTCAAACCATAACTCCAAGGTAAACCAACAATTTAAGTAAATTTTAATCACCATTCACTTATCGTGAAAGTGAATGTTACCTGTCTCTTAACTATTCATGATTTCAA
Source organism: Avena insularis (assembly GCA_023614405.1). Lineage (NCBI taxonomy): Eukaryota > Viridiplantae > Streptophyta > Magnoliopsida > Poales > Poaceae > Avena > Avena insularis. Next base: position 261,069,810 of record CM042688.1, read on the forward strand.
ACTTTAATAGATTATTAAAATCATCTAAACTTACTTTCCTTAAAAGATAAATTATATTCATAATAATAAGTCATATTTAAACTCATCACTCACTTAAACTAAAGGTGAATGATCTCATACTCTTAGACATGCTTATTACAAAGCTTATAAGTTATTAATACTTTAAAACATCACACCCTAGATCTATTTATGTTTTAAAGTTAACTTTGGTACACCAAGTCATACATAATGCCCAAAGAATATTTATGTTTTTATACTTAACTTTTGTCTGTTCCAAATTAAGTCATAAGGCAACTCAAATCCACGCTCATCGGATAAGCGCAAACGATACCGATCACATTTGATTAACCACAAAGATTGTTTAAACTTTAACAAAGAATTCTTTGTTCAAAAGTTATTCGTTTAGCCACTTCAAACAACAATCTTATAATAAGTCCTTTAACTCTTAACAACTTAACATAATATTCCCATCATAATTACCAGATAACAATTCCCTCAATCTTAGAATATTATTATACTTCACTTTTATACTTTGCATGTTAAACACTTAAATGCTTTTTTTCTTATAAAGTAATATTTTCCTAAAAAGTTATTCTTTTAAGAAACATTAAAAGTAACCCTTAAACACTTCTTTAAAAGCTCTAACTGATAAGTAATCTTGCTTAAGAAATCTTTTAAATACCATGCCCCATTTGAGTGCTTTATTATTACATGCCACTTGTTATATTTACATATGGTTTCACACATTCTCACAAGCCTTCATAAGAAGCTCAAATGTGAAGCTGATATAAAAGTGAAACACACTCTAAAGAAACCATCCTAAACTTTCAAACCCTATATCAAATATACTTATTCCGAGGATTCACGTTTATCAAACGACATTACATTAATTATGCATAATTGCATCCTGCTTTTTTAAACATTCATCCTTACTGGACCAATGATGTTATTTATAGAATTTGGATCTTCTAGTGTCTCGAAGACCGTGATTGCATAATCTTGCAATCAGAAAAGGCAAGTTCACACTTGTTCATGTCCTTTGGTTATTTTCTATCAAATGCTTGTAACACGAATGTTGTCATCACCTGCATTTCAAAAGGGACAGAAAACACAATTTTCATGATAATATGATTATGGATTATTTACCAAGTGGTAATAATCTATTGATACAGTTCTAGTGGCAAAGGAACATAATATCTAGGACTTAACGACCAATGTCGCTAGTGATTGTAGCGCCATATATTACGTGTTAACCATGAGATTTGGAATGGGATGGAGAAGTCAGCTGGAGCTTCTTACTCTCGCATGGACGGATGACCTCATCGTGTGGCTGATGATATCTCGTGGAGAATCCAGCACATGGGTGGGACCACTTAGTTCCCCATGATTTTGGTGTCTAGACTATCTGTGAGGAGCTAGCAGAGGTATAGTGACTCCTTTATGGATCTTTCCAGGGGCACAACCGGATCATAGAGTCTTTGGGTGCCTACCAGAGTTATAGCTGGTCCTATAAGGGGCTTAACATAGGTGGGGCATGTCCTGGAGGGTCTGAAGACTGCAATTGCACAGATCGTTTGTAGCTAGTTTCAAAATAAGGATATCGATCTGACAGGGAGCAGTAGGCGAAAGACTAAAATGCTTTTAATTATAACTAAATGGAGTACTTGAGAATAATTTTAAGATGCAAGATAAGTAGAGTTGTTTTTGGGTTTTTGGTTGAACAAGGTAATTTAATGTAAATAGAAACTTAATGTAGAAAGTAAGATTCGCGTGTGTAATAGAACTTTAGAACTATAATAGGGAAAATGCGTTCTCAGGGAGTAGCGAATACACCACTAGCAATTTAGACTAAGTAATCGAGAGTATTATAACGAATATTCTCATAGTGTGTATGTATGTGGGAGGAGCTCCATATATGGATGATTTGGCAGCAACCGCTGCACACATCGTCCTCATAACCACAGTAGACAGTAACCGACAACCATCGCATTACCATGCTATTAAGGGATTTCTCCCATGGCATGGACATGTCTTGGTGAGTTCACCTTGGTTCCCAAAGTTAGTACGTAAGGAATAACAACAGCTTTATAGTCACAGTAAGCACTATCATCCCTCCGTCTACTAACAAGTAATCCTCTCCATCGAGTCCCCATAAGAGGCAAATATTAAGAAGGTGCACTTCTCCTTAATATCAAGATGAAGACAATTAACACATACACATAATGATGTATAACATAATAATCTCTATCTCATCTCAGTCATATGCTAGGGTTTCTCCATCTCCCCAAGAACTAAAGATCTACTCAGACATGGAGGCAATCAACATCATGGCAATAGTAATGGGAACGATCATAGACAAATAGTACATGTATAAATCCATAACGAGTATTGGAATTACAACAAGATCTAGACAAGATGTAGGTGGGATGGATGAGGATGGTGGTGATGCAGTGGTGGTTGATGAAGATCGTTGCCTTAGCCTCCTAGATCTGCGCAGGGTGAAGATGAATCCCTGGCGGATGAGTTCCCCCTCCAGATGCCTTTAGGATGTGAGATTTTCGCGATTTCTAGGTGTTCTGTATGTCATCTCCCCGAACCAATTGCACAGGGTGAATATTTGACGAGGCGGAGGCGGAGCCAGCTATACGGCCGAAGCTATGCGGGCGGAGAAAATTCTCCCGCCGTATAGTTGGTCGTTTCGCTTCTAGTTTTCTACTAGTATTATTAATATTTCCCAAATAAGAGATTTATGTTGTTTTTGACTCCTTTTCTCCTCAGTACAACTGCTTCAAAAATTGTATCTATTGGATCCATCATCTATCCTGATCCTGGTGAAAACAGACATAAAATGTGCGCGTAAGCACCGTAAAATACCAAAATCCTACATCTATAATGCAAAATAATAATGTAAAACATGATGCTAATATGAACTCATCAGGGTCGTGTCTTCATGCAGGGTCAGGGACAGGGGAACTGAATGGCTTGGATCTTAGACTAGGCCCCACACCAAGGAAGTGTGGACAAGAATGCAACTCGGATGTGCAACAAGGCTAAGGTCTCTCATGGGAAAAGTGACGCACCTCTGTAGAGTGTAAGAACTATGACATGTTACTCCCTGTTCTAGGAAGGAGCTACGAACGTGGCAGGAAAGGAACCTCACGAAGGTTCTGGTCAACCTGTGATGGCTGTCGGACATAGTTTTCAGAATAAAAGCAACCTTTGAAGAAATGTTTACGAAAACCTGCATTGCCTACGACCTATTGTCTATGGCTATAGAGATAGTGCATCATACACTCCTTTTTAGTGAATTTGCTGAGTATGCTCATACTCAACCGTACCTTCTTAACCCTTGCTAGATTCTAAGCCGTTGAAGATGACGTCAACATCAATTTTTTCTCAAGAAACCATCATCGGCAGCTCAAGTTCTTCATATAGATTAGATAGGAGTAGATACTCTAGCCATAACACCTACTTCTGTAGAGCATTGCACCAACAACAATTGCAAGTCAGATAGTTTAGATGCGAGTCTTATTAGCTAGATAGTTCTGAGTTATTATTTCTAGTTCTTCTTTGTAAGAAGTTTCTTTCTCTCTCTTTAAACTTAGAGTGTCTCTGGATCTTTTGTAAAGAGTCGAGTTGTAATCTATAGTCATGTCTTGGACCTGCTGTGTTTCTGTTGTACCACTCTGAGGGATGTAATACTTGTGAACGGTGTTTCATTGGTGTTATGTCAACGACTATAGTGTACTACATCATGAAGTGGTATGCTGGGTCACCGCAGCTGGTATTAGAGCATATGCTTTGACCTTAGGATTAAAACCCTTTTAGGAGATCTGTAGGTTGGATAGTGATTATAGGAGCCATCTTATCTGAACCAAGACTATAGGGTTCCTCTCTCTTCCTCCTTTGCTTGTCCTGTAGCTCGAGCGAGGGACAAAGAGGGGGTCCAGGGCTGCCAGCTCATGGTGGGGTTTGCCACCTTCTTTGTGTGCATGCAAGAGAGGGGGAGGGGCTCGGTTTGGGATAAGGTTAGATGGTAAGGTGGGAGAGGGGCTGGCGGCATGGTGGTGGTGTGGTCTGGCTACACCAGAGAGAGAGAGAGGGCTCGGATGAGATGGGTTTATGTTAGATACTAGGTTAGCTTGGAGGAGAGGAAAATTTAGATAGATAGGATAGGTAGATAGGTTTGGTATTAGCATTTGATTTTTGGTTTGGTTTGATTTTTTAAACCACCCAAACAAAGGATCTCCAAGAGAAAACAAGAGGAAGACAAACCATATAAAGGATAGATGGAAGAAGGAGGGTGCATTTAATCTTGGTTGAAAAGATTCAAAGTTTGAATTCAAGTCAAAATAGCTGATCTCCAAAGTAATGGAATTCAAGAGAAGGAAGGAATATGAAAGCTTGCATGGCCATGTATGTAGAATACATGGCACCTCTATATTTGGTGAAAACAAATATAGTTTCAAATGGGCACATCACCATGCATGCAATCAAGGATTGAATTATGACCCATCAAATAATGTAGCTTGCTATCATATGAGATTAGGCAACATATGCATATGTATGGATCCAAATAGCCAAATAGTGTGTATTTCCCACTACATCATCTTGTAGCCAAAATAGCAAAATGCATGAGAATATATTGAATAAAATCCATATGGAAGACAAATAGAAGTATCCCCACTCACATAGCATGCAAAGGTGGCCATGTGTCGTGGTGGTGTCACGGCAGATGCCATGGATAGGCTAAAGGTGGGGACTAATATGCGCTAGGGAAATCCAGGGAGGGATAGTAGAGTGATTCTCTACACAGAAGCTTTGCATTGATGTTCGATCTCCAAGATTACAGGTGTTCCTCGAGCTGTATTGACAAGAGGAGCGAGTACGGATAAGAAGCAACTCGGCATAAGATGCCCCATAAATAAACACATCCCGCCCACAGATCTCGCGGATCCCCGTTCCCGGAATCTCTACACCGAATGATCGTTGCTCACATCGTCCGTCTCCTCCAACCAGTATCCATCTTGCGAGCTTACCTGTTCATCTGAATCAAACAATTTATCGTGTGAGACCCTAGGGGTACTCAGCAAGTCTTTATGCCTCTAAAGGGGACACAACCTGGGGTGACGCCATTGCAGCAAAAGATAATCCCTAACAATTCTATAGATACTCGCTAACCATCCGCCTAACCATAGATAGACGGATGTCCGTGAATTAATAACAATAGTTATAACAGTAATATCCACAGATCCATCCTCCTCCTCGCTTACCAACGAGGAAGCGGACGAACAAACCCCCCCCATCCGTTGGCAGTTTTATTATCCATTCCATGAGTGTTGCACTATTTACTAGCCAGGTACTTAGTCAAATTAAAAGCGGTACTTTAGTTATACTTGTCTATGATCGAGAAACTGTGCTCCAAGTCGTCCATAACCGCGGACACGGCTTTCAGAAAGTTTTACCTACAGGGTGCACAAATAGCAACACACTCGATCAACCTCGGAAAAACCAAATCAAAACCCAACGAGGCGATCCGACAAAGCGATCACAGGATTCAGAAATATTTCAGGGGCCACCCCATTAAGCTACCCAAGCGAAGTTAGCCGACTCGAGACGGACTCAAGGTTTTGCGTCGGTGGCTGTAACGCGGGAACCCGAAAGTGTGGTGGCTTGTCGATACATGAAAACACTCCGCTTCCCTAAACAGACAGTGCATCCTCGCACAATCTTAAATAAAGCAAAAAGCATGGCATAAGTACAGAATAGTAATAAAGCCCCAAACTACTTTGTGGCCCCAAGAAATAAGAATGAATCAAGCTCCTCAGGGGTTCATAAGCCTCCCGGATGTGGATAGCGCGAATATTCAAGGAACAGGAATCAAGTACTCGGGGTCCTACGGGACACAAGTGAGCATGAAAAACCAAATAGCAGATATTGCTCACCGGTGCCACTTTCATTAGTTATCCCATTACTACTCAGGTTAAGTTGTTTAGGTACCTCGTTATCCATCAGACACTCACATACCCTACACATGCTGTTCTACGACTCGCATGGCTCAAACAACTCCTGTAGTAGTGGCTCATGGGATGGAGGAACAAGCTTCAGTGGGGTTTAAAAGTAAAGACTATGCAGTACTTGGGATTCAGTTTAATGCAATCGCGACTCGAGGATGCAAGAATAAGATAGAGGCAATAGGTACTATATGTATAAAAGCATGTGGTAGTGCTTGCCTGGCAGCTCAGTTGAAGCGAGAGAAGGATCTGGGTACTGCTCCTGGGTATCTTGATATATCCCCTGCTCAGCGTCTATTCGAAGAAGAACCAAACAAACAAGGGCCAACATAAATAAAGTGCACAAGCATATGAATTAAATGCGACAAGCAAACAATCATGCCATGATGAATGATGCACAATTTGCATGGCAATAAAGTAGCATGGCATGGGTGAGGTGTGGAATACAAGAAATAAGAATTTTATTGAGTTTTAGCCATATTTTTCCCTCATTTAAGTCGCTGTATACTTTATATTTATATGATGTAGGCTGCAAAACAGAACATGGAATGCATAAACAGAAAGGTCTCGTCGAGCTGATCAATTTAGACATATCATTTGTCAATTTTGGAGTTATAAAACAAAAGTTATTAATTATTTAAGGCAAAGGGCATTTTATTTGTAATTTTAACAACTTGAAAATTAATGTGTCCAAAATATATTTTGAAGGGAATATTTGAATTCCTCACATTTTTCTGATTTCAAAACATATATTACATGTTTAATTTGGATTTATATTTCAAAAGTTATTTAAATACAGATTTGAATTTGAATTTAAAATAAATTTGAAAAGGTTTAAATTAAAACGGAAATGAACAGAAACTGTTGTTACCCAGACAATCCTAGCCAAGACACATACAAGTGGGGCCAGGTCTTGTTGGGCGACACGCTGTATGAAAAGGTCTTCTCACGCGAGGCTTCCTAGTCACTTTACGCGACGGGTGGGGCCACAGCGACCTCGAGCACACGCGGCCCGCCTGGGGACACGACACGTGGGAGATCCAGGGGTACTGCGGGTTGAGGCGGTGGAAAGACATGGACCTATACGTGAATTCGCCAGGGTGACCGACGGGTGGGGCCTCTAGGAGCACGGGTTAGGATTAAAAAGCTAGGGGGGGTTTCTGCAAAAAGCACGGCGGCACTGTGCTTCTTCTCTGCTACCGACGACGATTGCGCGACAATGACAGCCGCGGTGGGGCTCGAACCCGTGACCTGGGCATGCACGCACAGGGCGGAGCCACTGCGGTGGCCTGGGTTTGGTGTTAGAAGGGTGGACGCAGGCTAGAAGAGGCTGGCGCGGCGCGGGGAGGCTGCAGACAACAGCGAGCCCACCTTGCACGGTGTTCGATGCAAGGAACGGCTACGCTAAGGCGGGACGGCGAGGCGAACCATGTCAGGGGGGTAGAGGAGCTCACCGCGAGGCTGCTGGCGGTGTTGGTTCGGGCAGAGGAGCTGGCGATCGGCGACGGCCAGAGGATCTAGGGTTTGGCTGCGGACGCGTCGGTGTGCGGCGGTACAGACCTCCTCCTCCTCGACGTCGTGCACCGAGCTGCTGCAGAGGACCTTCCCGTCCTGGACGACAATCTCCTGCTCGCCTACGCCTCCTGGTTCGACGGGATGTGGTGGAGGCCGACGGTGGCCGGCGATGGGGTAGGTGGTGGTAGGGAAGGCGAGAAAGGGGAGCGGCCTGGAGAGATCTGGGGGTTGCAGTGGTGTCGTGTGGAAAGGGGAAAAGGAGGGAGAGGGAGCTGCCCAGCGGTGGCAGGGGGGTATAGGAGGGTGGCTCGGTGCCACCTTTTCCTCTCCTCCTCACGTGCTTTGCTCGGCAGGCGGCAGGTGGGTCATGGAGAGGCTGCAGTGGGGCAGGGGAGCATCCAAGGAGGCGTGCTCCTGGTGGAGCCTTGTGGCAGAGAGAGAAGGAGAGAGAGGCTCGGGTAGGAGGGAGGCTCGGGCTAGATTTTGGTAGCCTCGGGTTAGGGTTTGGGGTGGTTGGTAGCTAGGTGGGGCCAGGGTGGCCAGGTGGGGCCAGCAAGGTGAGGCTCGGCATGGTGAGACTAAGGGGAAGGTTAGGGTTTGGTTTGGAGAGGAGTTAGATGGAAAGGAGAGGGTGAGGTGAGAGAGAGATAAGGTAGGGTGCTTAGGGTTTAGAGTTTTATATACTTGCATGCACCAAACTAGATCAAACCAAGAATATGTGGAATAGGTGTAGGGTTTAGCAAACTCAAACAAGATCAACAAAAAGGAGTGGAAGAGAGGGATAGAGGTGTGGTGGTGGATTTTAGCAAGACCAAACTAGATCAAGCCAAAATAGAGGAAGAGAGAGAGATGGGATATGATCCACTCAAAAATTCAAATAAAATCCAAAAGGCTAGAATGTGGTGGTACTTGCATGGGCCATGCATAAATAGTAAATGCCTCCTCTAGTAGTGAAAACCACTAGATTATCTCATGGCATTTGTATAAGCAAGCTTCCCAAATTGGAATAAGGCCCAACAAAAGAAAAGAGAGCTTGTTTACCACATGGATTAAATAAAAGATCATGCATGAATATAAGGTGGCCAAGCTTGTGTGTATGTGCCACTAGCCAACATGAACCACAATGGTATTCCTACATGAGCTTATATTCATATTTAACCCATATGAAAACTTGACAAGGGTTCCACTCACATAGCATGCAAAGGTGGCCATGTGGCTCTCATATACCAATAATGTGAAAGCAACATGGTGCATATATGGGAGCATGTGGAATTGTAAGTGGAGCCATCCCAACCCACATGAGCTAGAGGTAAACCCAAATAAAAGTAAAGCTCACATGTAGGGGAATGGTGGAATTATAAGGTGGTGACAGAGAAAGGTGATGGAGTTGAATAAAAGATATGCCCCCAACTCAACTTGGGCATTAAACAATATATCAATAACCAAATACAATATCAAGAGGCAAATACAATTTACAATGCGTATGAGAGAAGATCCAAAACAAAAAGGGTTTTATATGATGCTCAAATGCAAGGTGGCATGATGACATGAGCATGATATAATGATGATGCAACAATTATATATTAAGTAGCCATTATATTACTAGACCAAGTAGCATTACAATTGTTAGACAATTGGGATGCTACACATCTCCACTCGTAACCCATATATGGGCTCCGTGAAGGGAATATGCCCAAGATGCAATAATAAAGTGATTATTATATTATTCCAAGTATATGATAGATGTTTATTTTTCATGCTATAATTGTGTTAATTGGAAACGTTAATACATGTGTGTTTAATATACAAATATATAGAGTTCCTAGTTATGCCTCCCGTATAAACTAGCTCGTTGATTATTAACAAGATGATCATGGTTTCTTAATCATGGACATTGGATGTTGTTATAACAAGGTCACAACATTGGAGGAATGATTTGATGAACATTCACCCAATGGATAGTAATATGATCAAAGTCATTATGTTTACATTGCTATAACATCATATGAAGTAACCCCAATCCTTAGACCATAAGATCATGTTAATTGCTAACAACGGAAGAGTACTTTGATAACATCAAACATCACAACATAACAGGGTAACTATAAAGGTGGGTTTGGGTACTTTGAATGTGTTATGTTGAGGCTCATGGATCAAGAGTGGGATGTTTCCATCCCGATGATGGAGTGATATACTCAGGGCCCTCTCGGTGATATCACATTGACATAGCTTGCAAGCAAGTGATAAGATCACTAAGGATGTTATATCACAGAAACAATAAAAGATTACTTGCCGGTAATGAGATCAAACTAGGTATGGGGATACCGATGATCTAATCTCAGACATGTAATATATCGCGAGACAAAGGGATTTAGTTACTACATTAAAGGTTCCCATGATCACTAGAGTCATCATTGAATATGTGGGAGTCAGTGCGGATATCTAGGTCCCACTACTGATTATTGATCAGAGAGGGATCTCAATCATGTCTGCATCATCCACGAACTATAGGGTGACACACTTAAAGTATACCAAGACCAAATGGACAAAATATAATACCATAGAAAGGATTTGAAAGCGCTGGAATTATTTCGATGGACACTAGAATTATTTTGGGTGAAATTGTTGAGAAAATGGTTTCATATGTGATATCAAAGTATTATAAGGGGTTTTATGCAGATTTTTGTTAATTAAAGTAATTAACAATTTTTTTATAAAATAAATAAAATTAGAGATATATTAGTTTTGGTGTAAAATTGATGCATGTGAGTGGACATGTGAGTGGAGATGAATTTGTGTGAGTGGATCTTCCACCCACATGAATGAAGAAGAGGAGGGGGCACCTCATTTGGATGTTGGCCATGGGAGGGGGAGGCCCTCCCCCCCCTATAAAAGGAGCCCTCCTCACCTCTCAAACTCACACCTTCTCATGAAGGATCTCTCACCCCCTAGAATATTCATCATGGCTTCGGATTAGCGAAGTACATGTTTCTCTAGAAGGACTTTCTTCTTCCACTTCTTTGATGGAATGAGGACTCAGAGGTTTTCGGTGTACCAGACGTGTGTGTGCAATCACGAATACGCCGCTCCTTTGCAGCATTGTACTTCCACACGATCTTGAGGTCGGCAAGTGTATGATTACAACATCCACGAGAATAATCTCTTAATGCTTTTAGGTGTTCGAGGATAAGTTCTATATGGATGTACATCCACCCATTGATTTTATCTAGGTATATAGATATTGGTGCTTAGTTCTTCATATCATAGGAAAAAATGTTTTCTATGTTGCGAACCCAATAGTGGTATCAGAGCCTAATCTGCGTAGATGCTTTGCACGGGTACAGAATATATGAATTTGTGGGCATTTATTATCATTTTATTCCATCCTTTATGTATTTTGGATATTCGTGGCATAGTGGGATGAAGCGGCCTGGACTAACTTTACATGTCCTCACACATGAGACTTGTTCCATGCTTGATATGCAACTAGTTTTGCATAAGTGGCTTGTGGATCTCTATCTCTCCTACTATAGTCAATATATGATTTACAACAGGTTGCTTATAATTTGATTATCATCATTGTGGTTCCATGTTTGTAGGAAGAACATGTGGGGCCCCTGGATTAATCCTCCGAGAATCCCTGTTATGCATACAACCACGATCCCATGATCAGTTAGTCATGGCACATAACCGACAAGTATCATTACAACATCCGAGACGTACTGAATTTACAAGACTTACATAAATGCCGTTATGGCTACATCAATAATAATCAGCGAAACTTCATCAAGCGTAGAGCCCAATACATGCGTTAACCTATAGGCAACTGACTGGGAGAATGTCCTAGATCGCATATTTGCCGACTTCACCTCTTCTTGATATCTGACCAAGTTAAATAGCCAGGGACAATGCCAGTGAGTACTTTGAATGTACTCGCAAACCACCTTAAGATAACAATAATAACAAGAGGATATGCATTATGGTTGTGGTAGTAGGAGGGCTACAGCAGAGGTTCTTTTCTCAATTAGTTTCTCTTGTAGATATAGCATCTACATACCTTTGTTGAAAACTTTTGTCAAACATTTTGGAAACCTTTTTGAAAAGTTTTGGAGAACATTAGGACTAGGTCACCCATTTGTTCCTTTCTTCCGGTCGTCCCACGACCAAACTCCTTTCATTCCGTTCTGACCATCCCATGGTCAGAACAGGTATCCTTTCCGACCATCCCATGGTCAAAACATTTCAAAGCCACTGCTTTCCAGAAATCCTTTTTGAAAACAAAACCAGCACCGCTCTACAGCAACCTTCCTAACCGTCCATGACCGCGGACGCGGCTATTCGAATAGATTTACACTCTACAGAGGTTGTACACTTTACCCACACCACCCGGGTACACTACCCTGATCTTCACCGATCGTGGGTCGAGTAACCGATCAAGACTCTCCGGATGCCCACTCCATCATAAGTGCCTACCATATGAGTGTTAATCCCCTCAAAACCGGGACGTCGGGTACCGAGGACCAACCGGAGCACTTTTTCCACTTCTCGAGTGTGCGCTTTCAATGAGGGGCTCATAGTAACACGTGGAGGCCAGCAGACCCTTCGTTCCTTCTCCACGTCGATGTCCCACATGGACCTTTATCGGAGAAGGCCCACCCTCCAGGGATCCCCGATCCCCTATAGTTGTTGCGAGGAAGCTTACACCAGAGTAAACAAACATCAAATCCAGCCCTGTCCCATTCCATAGTAATGTGGTTACACGGGTTAATTGTTCTAGCAAAACTACAAAGAACCGGGTGCGTTTTTGTAAACCTTTTTCCTCCATCTTTCCTTCAGCATTTTGTAAAAAAAAACCTTTTTCTTTCTCAACATCTCTTGGGAGGTCCCACCTCACCAAGGTTTTATCATAAACATTTGGTAAAACTTTTTTCCGGGGTCTTCCCATCCTCTAGCTTTGCTTCGGCTAAATCAGGGTCTCCAAAGGGGTATGGTATTACACCATCTACCATACTAGGGACAAGTAGGTATCATCAAGAGGGTTGTACTTAGTAGTACAATAGAGTATTAGTTCGGAGGAGCCAAACCACTACCATATATACATCAACATATAGTAAAACAATGCAGTTTAAATAAACAGAAGATAAAACATGCATAAGTAAAACATTAGGACAAGGCTTATGAGCAAGAAGGTGGCTTGCCTGATGATCAGCAATATGGAAATATGTCCATGGACTTCTTCTTATAAAACCATAATAACCAAAAAAACATCTTCTTCTGTTCTCCGATATAATCGCAACTATCGTCGATAGGGAACACATGCAAACAAACAAAGGGGCACAATCAATACAAGGCATACAATCACCAATACCATTTAGCAAACAAGCAATTGAATAAACTCCAATTAGGGTTCAGTAGTTTTAGAGAGGATTGGATTTAGGAGGTTGAGAGGGCCTTGGAGAAGGGGATGAACACCCCTTAGGGTTTATTGTCGAGGAACTACCTAAGAGGGGGTTTTGGGACCAAGGACATATTCTGTAGGATACCATTGGGTAAAAATGATACCAAGAGATAGTATTTGATAAAATGAAACCAACAAAAGTGGTTTTACTATTTTATCACTTTTCTTTATTTAGTTATGATTTTTCTAGTGAAATAACTTCTAGTTTTAGGGAATAATTCACCAGAAGAGTTATGGAGATCCAAAAATTATTTCCTTGCAGGATTTTGTAGAGTTTTATGTACTGAATCACTGAGAGTTGGAATCATGCCAAAATAATTACGAGAATGCCCTCAGGAAATTCTCAAAGGAAGTTCTAGAGATATTTTGTATTTTTCACCAGATTATGTCTATAGAGGCTTTTTAGTTGATTCTAAGGGCACATGGTAGGTATTTAGAATACCTTTCTTTAGAAATTGGATTCACTCTTTTTGGAGTTGTCAATCTCCTGGAGTGTTTTATTTAGTGATAATACCCCTTACAAAAGTATTTAATTCACTAAAATTTAATAGAGGGTCAATAAATCCTTATCTCCTGGTTTCTGGTAGACCTTAGTGTTCCACTTCACAGGGAGTTGGAAATAGGTCAAAACAACTCATGGTTTGGTCTAGGGAATTTTATGAAGTCAGATAGATCTGGTTTTTGTTCTTTTTGTTATAGGAGCTTAATGGTTCCACTTCGGGGGGAGGCCAAGGTCATGAGGTAGGTACAGGCAATACCTACCAGGGGCATTTCGGTTTACCCCATTTGGAGTTGTGAAACTCACAGGGGGATTTTTATAGTGAAATAAGATACATTTTAGTAGCAGATTTATTATAATTAATAAGGGCACTAACTGAGGAAGCCAAGGGTACTACATGTTCAAGAAAACACTCAGGAACCCTAGGAGTTTTTGATCTGGGTAGTTGGAGTCATTTCTATTTTTCTTTTGCATTTAAAGTAACAGGATTAATTTTAGATATGTAAATGAAATCAAAAAGAAAAAGGGGGCAGAGGCTACTAGGCTAGGATCTAGGGCAGCTGGGCCTCGCAGAGCCAAACCGGCCCAACCTAGGGCGGGCTGCACTGGCGGGAGGCGGAAATCAAACCCGCGGGGCGGGGCCCGCCTGCCAGCGACGGAGGGACGATGAGGGGGGTACGGGGGGATCTCGGTCGCTCGATCTAAACGAGATCGACGACGCACGACCATCGTCTCCGCGGATAGAAGCTCCGCCATGCGGAACCCTAGCTGAGTGGTAGGAGGGATCGGGGAGGCTCACCTAATAGCCGAGAGGAGCCGAGGAGGGTCCAGGGAGATGCGGTGGTCGGCGACGAGTCCAGAGAGGGGCGGCACGGGGTGCTTGGGTTGCGGGAGGGCCCTCGCGCGATGGTGCCCGAGCGGCATGCTTCGGGAGCTCGCCGGTGAAGCCTCTAGGAGTTGTCCAAAGCAAAAAGGAGGGCAGGGTTAGCTGTAGAGGAGTGAGGGGGTTCCGGGAATGCACCATGCAGGGGGATGAGAAGGGAGGTCGGGGAGCTTTGCTTGAAACGAGGGAGGAGGCCGGTGCTCCTTCTTCTTCTTCTCACGGGCAAGGGAGTGGGCTACAGGGGAGGGGAGTGAGGGGGATAGGGGTAAATGACCCAAGAATGAGGGTGCGGGGTGGCCTCTGGCCTATTTAAGCTGAGTGGGATCTCATTAGGGGAGATGTCCATTTTGGACATGGATGAGGGGTGGAGCTGGCTTGGGATTGGTCAGGGATGGCGGTGGAGGGGTGGTGTGGGTCATTTGGTCGGCAGGGACAGAGAGGGGAGGTGGTGCTGCTGTTGGTTGGCCATAGGTGGCTTATCTCTACTCTATCTACTCTTCCAAGGGGTGAATGACAAGTGGATGTGTGATTGTTGGTACTGTAGTGCTATAGTGGTGACGACCAGGAGTGGGTGCTGGTTGTTGTGCTGATCAATCAAGGGCTCTGGTGGTGGTTTGATCTTGAATTAACTCAATACTAGCTAGGTTTGCTAAATTGAGTAAATAGGGTAGTGTGAAGGAAGTTCAAAAATTTTCATAGGACAAGGTGGGAAGATGGTACTGGTAGATAGATGAGGTCAAGGTAGATATCCAGGAATTATTTGGGATTTTTCCGAAGATTTTTAGTTCACTTTAAATCCTTTATTCAAAAACTGCAGAAGTGGTTTCTGGAAGATCACTTGATAAATTTACATTGTACAGGTGGAGTTTTTGATGTGAGATGGTCCCAAATGTGAATACACACTTAGGGGAATTTTCCCAAGATTTATTGGAGGATAAAAGTATTTAAAACAATTATTATTCAAATTCATCCATTTAAGTAAATGGGCAAAAGAAATAATAAAGCTCTTCAAAAATATTTATTTTTGAAGTGGGAAGATGGGGTATGATATGTGGACCTCAGTTGAGCAAAAATTTGGGGAAATGTTTTGGCAAAAACCAAACTTTCCTTTATGGGAGAAGTTTTGGTGATTTGGTCTATTAAAGAGATTAATTAGATGTGGAGGCATAATAATTATGGATAATATTTGATAAATATTGATGATCAAGGTAGATTATGTAGACAAGATGTAGCAAGCATTTGCAACCTTGGGATTGGAGAATCCAAGTTGATTTTGGTGAAAACTGGAGATTTAAGGATCTTGGGTAAGCTTGTTCTCATGCCACCAAAACCTTGTTGGATCTTGGAGCTTAGATCTCCCCTTGGGGCATGGGATAGATGGATGGATAGACGAAGTGATGTAGATTGCAATGGTGTAGGGGTTTGAGCTTGATCCTGTTTGAGCTCACCAAGACATGCTTTCAAACTTTGAGCTTGATCCTGTTTGAGCTCACCAGATTATCAACTAACCTTCAAAACCTTGTGGGTTTAAGAAGCACAAAGATCCACTTGTAATAAGTGAAGTAGATATTTATAGACTTATATGAGTAGAACACAACCATGCAAAGAGTTGGTCCATAGAAGGATGGATGATGGTGTGAGCTTCTGTAAAAGTAGGCATGTTGACTAGATTTGCAGGAATAGTTATTTTCTTTCCTGCAAACCATCAAGAACAAGTAGGTTGGAAGATGATCTAACCAAGGGCAATAGTGGGCCTTGGTAGTCCTTAGTATGGTTAAAAAGATGGTTCAGATGCATTTTCAAAAATGCACAAGGGTTGAGAAAGGGAGGTATTCAAAAAGGTGATGTTGGAAATAGTTTTCCAGACTTAGCCAAATTTGGCATATTTAGGGTTTTTTACTAGAATAAGAGGAAGGACGTTTTTGATTGATTTCAAGGTACCAAAGCATCATCAAGTGGATGATGTTGAAGTGTAGACTGAGTAGGAAGTATCCTTGCTTGATTCTGGTCTTCAGTGACTTGGAAGCCTCTAGAATGGATCATTGCAGTATTAATCTGGGTAAGGGTTTTAGATGATCACCTGGTGGCTAGAGATTAGATCCAGATTGTATTCCTTCCTTAGGGTGTGATGGTTTGGAAACATCTTGATCCTAGTGATGATCTCCTAGAGTAGCTCATACTATCTCCTAAGCAGACAAATCAAACAGCATATCAAGGCAATTCATCAGACAACAGAGCAAGGCAACTCATCTTATAAACTAAGCAAACCTACTACTAGGGTTACCATCAAGTCTGACTTGAGGTAAGGTTGGGAAATTTGAAAAGGGTTGGAGTTTGAATAAGATGAGAGTCTTTGGTATCTTTACCAAGAGTAGAATTCAAATGCTTCATAAAAAGGTTTTGTTAAATCTAGAGGTAAGAATAGTAGAAGGTTCTGTCTTCAAAACATAAGGAGATTATGTTATATAGATCTCCATAGTTTTATCAATAGAGGCTACTAAAATAGTTGGTTTGCGAAGGCTTCTTGGCTCAGGTTTTGAAATGCCAGAACATTTGAGAATATGGAAATTAAGCCAAGACTATTTTGGGAAGTAGCTTTTGTCAACTGGTGTTAAGGTAAGGAGTATATCATCTAATAGGCATTCATATACATAAGCATATCCAAACAACAAGCAAACACTTCAGCATTAAACAAGAAAAAGTTTTTTTTCCCCCTGATTTTTGCATTCTGGACAACTAATCAGGGTTGCTGAAATTGGGATGTTACAGAACAGTTCTATCTCCGAAATACCTAAGCCACGTAAAAACATACAAAATATAAACTAGAAGCATTTAGTTTTATTTTTGCTAGGCAAGTTTATGATATGGTAATGTTATAATTTGAAGTATAGTTTGATACTCTTGGAAATTATAACAAACCAAAGTGTGAGCACCATAGACCATGGCCTTACACAAATGGAACGATGATGATCATACCATAATGCACAAGATAGTGATCAAGTGCTAGAACTATATCATACCACTTTTGCATATGATGTCTGTTTGCATCTTATTTTTCTTGTATGGCACTTAGTAGCATTATAAGATGATCCTTCATTTAAATATCAAGTTAAAAATGTGTTCTTCCTTTAGTATGCACCGTTGAGAAAGTTTGTCGTTTCGAGACACCACGTGATGATCGGGTGTGATAGACTCTACATTTTCATACAACGGGTGTAAGATAGTTCTACACACACGGGTACAAAGGTTCTTACTTGGTGAACCGAAAGGTAAAGCATGAGACATATAGTTGATATGATGACCATATAGATGCTCGCCTTTGAAGCTGCACCAATTCACACGATGATCGGTCTTGGTGTAGTGAATTTGGTTCATGTAATCACTAAAAAGACACAAGGGATGTTTTTTTTTGAGTGAGAGTTTATTGGTAATTTGGATTACCTAAACTCAATCTATCATAAACTTAGTATAAATTAACTTCAGAAATTATGTTGTAGATGGCACCACCTTCTTTTAATTTCATGGAGAAAGAGAAACTTGCAACGAATGGTAGCAACTTTACCAACTAAGCCATGAACCTGAGGATTCTCCTCACGGATGCGCAAAAGCAATATGTTCTAGAAGCACCACTAGGCCCCTGACGAGGTGTTAACTCATCAATGTCCATCATTGATGGACTTGGGTTGGAAGAAGTGGGGAGCGTTGGAGGCATCGATCGGCTAGAAAACAAGCACATCAGGGACACGCGTTTACCTAGGTTTAGGGCCTCCGAAGGGACCCTACTCTTGCTTGTATGCTCTTTGATTATTCAGGATTCGAAAGTTACAGGAGGTGCGCAAATGCAATCTGGTGGTGTGTAAACTAGGGTTGCGAATATCCTTCTCGCTGCTCTCTCCTGTCCTTTATATAGGGAGGCCCGGTCTCGAGATAGCAGGCCAAGTCGGTTACAAATTAGGGTTTTCCCTTTAAGTTTCTATCTATTCCTTGACGTGTCCTTCAAGGAGTTGCTTTACTCTAGGCCTGGGCTACCCAAATCCTTCCTGGGCTTCAATTGTCCCGCGGGTTTCTCCTAGGCCAGACCGTATAGGCTAATCCTAGGTGCCCATGGGGCATATCCATGTCAGTAGCCCCTAACTGTCCGTTTGAATCATAGATTCGGGTGGATACTATGAAGTCTTTCGAGTGCCATCCAAACATTTTATCAGGTGCTTTCTTATGTCATAGGGATAGTTGATATGCGTGCCTGATTCATCCGATGGATCGGGATCGGTTAACTTCCTTAGGGAAAAACAACACTATCTACTCAAACTTGAGTCCCCGGACTCGAATTTGGAAAGTAGCTGGCGTAACTCGAATCATGCTTGGAGACGAGATCGCCGAATGCTTCGAATGCTTATGGTGCGGACGTGGTCAACCCTTTTTCCATAAGTAGCTTATCCTCCCTTTTCATAGGATACGCAACCAACGCTCCTAGTGCCTATTCGAGTCATAGACTTGAGTAGGGACTTTGAGCATTTGTGACTGTTTTCATTAGCCATAGCTTGTCGATTGAGCTTCTAGCGCTCCCTATGGGAGTAACCCCTAAGTCCATAGTCGAATCGCTGATTCGAAGGAGGGGCGAGGCATATTGGACCTAGATTCGTGTGGATGGCGTGTTCACTGGAGCCGGAAGATCTTCGGGTGCACGAGTAGCGCTCCTGTTAGGAGTAGCCCCCGAGTATTTGGACCAGTCGTAGACTCGAGCGAAGACTAAGCGAGTTGGAGAAAAAATCCTGTTACACACCTTTTCCTCAAGCTGTCGATGGTTCTAGTGTTGTTGACGTCATTGTTGACGATTAGATGATCTCAGTCGTAGGCGTGAGCGGCACTGATGGGACGTGACGGTAGTGGGCCCCAACATCTGACCAGGATTTCACCAATCACCCGTAATTTTGGGGGTTTAACTGTAGCCCCTTGATTTTCATGCTGGGTAGGGATTGTGCAACAATGATTTAGTGCATGCACCACCACGCATCCTCACTGATGTGTGCCACGCGTAGATGTAGTGATTTGTTGGCAATTGGATGATATTTCGCTGGTGCTTATGTAGTAATCTGAGGCAGTAATTTTCATAATGTGCCTTGTCTTCCTCCTCGCGCTATTGCCATTGTTGATTTCCCTATCTCCACTACGCTTACACCTCTTTCCGCACTAGATGTTCTTAGGGTGTTCCCGAGCTATTCTCTGCAGTTGCTGCATCGAACAAGGATGGGGAAGAAAAAGGCTGCCAAGTCTGCTGCCATCGCTGGATCCAACGCCACCGTTGCCACTCCCAAGATGAAGGGCCTAGTGGAGTTTTACTCGGGTGACCAATTGGTCCAAGTGGAGTTTTACTCTAAAGGCACACGAGCTCCATCCGCACTGCCAGGTCGGTCTTATTATGGCCAACGAAGATGATTGCCGGATTCTCGAGCCAGAGGTAATTCCCGATCCTCCCACCGGATTTCGAACTTTCCCTTTACTTTATAGGTTGACCGGCTCTACCCTCCGAGCACTTAAGCATGCATCCGGATTCGGGACAGAGAAATATGTATAAAGAAAAATGCATGGTACGCAATGAACGTATGGAGTTAGTTTGATGGGTTGGTTCGGGAGTAGGGCTGGCCTATATTCGGAGTTTCCCTGGGGTTGGTAAAGCAAAATCCTATATCTAAATTTCACAATTCCCGAACCCTTTACATTCCAGCACTCTTTAGGCGATAGGGTTCTTCTTTCTCTATTCACATATTTCAGAGTGGTTAGGAGAGAGAATCAATGTTTAGTATCCAGCTCGGTTCACCAGGTTCTACCACTATTCGGCAACAATGATTTCTGGTTGTCCTTAGTCGAAAGCAAGCAATAGTCGTACCTATGGAATCTTTTAGATTAGGCCCGGAAAACTCTTAGCTACTTTTAGGTTGGGATCCAGCGGCTTACGGCTAAGACCACTTTCAGATAGAGAGTCATGGGCTTCTATCAAGTACTGGAGGAAAAATCAAAACACCAACCAGTACAGTTAGATTTATTAGATTTGTTGCTAAAATATCAGTATTAAGCCTAAGCCCCCGTACTTGATCGAAACGGCCTATACCCTAACCCTATTAAGGAATCAAAGACAGCAGATCTATCGATTCGGACTTAAGATACCTGGAAAATTTTGTTCCCACGTTAAAAAATGTTTGTTCTTATATTTTTTTTGGGGCACATGCACGCCTCGATCTAATTCATTTCAGCCCGCCTCGAGAAGGTAATCTACCACGAGACCATACAAATAGTTGAAACTCCATTTTCCGAGATACTCCGCAAGATATGTTTTCGGATACCGCCATACAATTACAACCTATCTTTGCTCAATGGATCCAGGGAACCTTTTAGGGGACAGCCCTGAAAAAACACAGTAATAGAGTCCAAGTATTCCGAATCTGCGCCTGGCGCTCTCCTCTATCTTCTGAGGTCCTTAACCATCTCCCTGAGAAAAGTAGACAGTAAAAGCCAAAATAGACTAGGGGCATTCGGGGCAATGCGTCTTTTATTACAGCAACAATAACATCACCAATACTTCAGCCTTATAAGATGAAATGAAGTGAAGGGAGCGCAGCAAGCGCCTTCCTACCTTTACAGACCAGCCTGCTAGTAAACCTTAGGGATGAGCGCATGGGAGCGGCGTTGCAATGGGGCCCTCTGTCGAGGCCTACCCTGTGCTTTTTAAAACACTGACTCGTGGCTCCAAAGATACCGCATTTACAGGTCTTTCAGGCAGCATCTGACCCGGTTTGGCCCATTTCTGGATTTGTTTCATTCGTTTCTCAAGATCAATACCATCGAAATACTTGAAGGCCACACGCAATTGACTCACCTACATTTTATGCTCCCACCCTTTTGTAGACTCCGCCACTTATTAAATAGGGCTCTAGGAAAGTGCTCACATCAACAACAATGAAGGAGCTTCTCGATGGGTTAGAGCGTTTGCGATACAATGTATCTGCTTTTTTAGTAGTGAAGGATTAGGAACACTAAAGTACATAAAGGATTAAGAATGGGGAATCTGATTTCTTTCACTTCACAATCCCAAATAATTCGTTTAGGAGTCAGTTTGACTCTCGCCACCTGGAGCAGTACCAACCGAAGCTAGAAACAGATGTTGATCAAGTCTTTGGTTGCTAAGCATACTCTCCATAGCAGAGCAGAAAAAGATGGAGTTACCTTACGAAATGAACAACCAATTAGCACAACAAGTGGTAGACGGCCCCCATTCTAGGGGCGAAAACATGACTCCAACTACGACAAACCTAAGACCAGCTTTTCTTACTTCATCCGGGGAGAGACAGATTCTCTATTTGATCTCGAAGTCCTCATATAACACTTCTTCCAGTCGGATCACTTGTTGGAAAAACATAATGCTCACACATGTTCCACACGGACAAGGAAGCATAATATAATGAAAGCCGTCTGAAATAAAAATGAGAATACTACTAATTAGAACCTAATTAAGATAGAAGGACTAATCTATGCAGTATAATGAGAAATAATACTATAAAATAAAAAAAGAAGAAGAGAAAGCTGAAAAAAGTAGATACAGATTCCAAATTCTAGGCCAGACTAAAGCGAGTGCGCGATCATGACAGGACTCGAGGAAGAAGCCCCAGCTAACTCCGTGCCAGCAGCCGCGATAAGACGGCCCATTCCTTGGAGTTGAGGGTGAGCAATTGTCGTTTATACCGGTTTCTATACTAAGTCAGGAGCGATAGCGAAGCCGAAAAAAAAAACGAATCCTTTTGTAGCTCATCATTTATTGGCAAAAATAGAAAAGCCATTTCGAACCATTTCCTATACTATAAGAGAATGGTTTCCATTATCCTACGGAGAATCTATATGTTTCCTTTAGTGGTTCCAGCTCGTGAGGAATACGACTTTGCGAAGACCTGTGTTTTTGGTAAACAGTCACCCGGGCCTGGTCACTGCGACCCCCTTTTGCGGGCGCATATGTTTTCTCGCTTCATTGTTATACGATTTGATTCAAACGAGCTCCCCGCTTGAGCTACCATACTTTGTTGGATTTACGACAGACCCCCTATCATAGTTGTCCCTATAGATATAGAGATCGCCAGATGACGGAACGCGCAGACCTAGGATGTAGAAGATCATAACATGAGCGATTCGGCAGATTTGGATTAAGCATGTCCTAGGTGCATTAATGGCCGAACACCCAACTGAATCTCAATTCATTGCATCTGATGCGACAAGCCAAGGCTCTGCTGAAAAAATCACTAAAGAAATACCACATCTAGAAGAACATTTACTCCACAATTTGGACAGAAATGGAGTTGTTAGGTCAAGTCCATCTACTATGGATGTGGGCTTGGACCAAGCCATCCTCCTATCCCCCTTCTTGTTCAGGAACCAACTGGATCAAAGTGAGGCCGCCAAAAGAATTTCCCTTGCAGCACAAACACCCTCCTCCATGTGATCGGGAAAGTGGGGCGATTCTTCTTCCTGTAAAGTTTCATGTTTGTAGCATCCCAATTGTCTAACAATTACAATGCTACTAGCCTAGTCTACATAAATGCTACTTCCTATATGTAATTGTTGCATCATAATTATATCATGCTCATGTCATCATGCCACCTTGCATTTGAGCATCATATAAAACCCTCTTTCTTTGGTTTTTCTCTCATATGCATTATTAATTGTATTGGCCTCTTGATATTGTATTTGGTTATTGATATATTGTTTAATGCCCAAGTTGAGTTGGGGGCATATCTTTTATTCCACTCCACCACCTTTCTTTGTCACCACCTTATAATTCCACCACCCTAATTACCCATGAGCTTGTATTTCTTTTTCTTTGATTTTATTCTAGCTCATGTGGGTGGGGTGGATCTAAGTCTATAAATTCTTTTGCTTGGTTTTTATTCCACTTCTTGGGAATGCATAAGAATAATGCCATATCATCATTATTGTTTTCACAAGGATAATACATGGCATTTATTATTTTGCATGGGCCATGCAAGAGTACCACCACCTTTAGCCATTTGCTTTTCTCTTGGTTTAAGTGGGTTTTTCTCTTTATTTGGGATCATCTCCATCCCTCACCACCATCTCTCTCTACCCCCCCCCTTCATGCTTGATCTTGTTTGGTTCATGTTAAAAACCCTACACCCATCCCCCCATCCATGCAAGCCATGTGTGGGCATATTCAACCCTTATCTCTAAAATCCCTAAACCATCTCCCTACCCCTCTCTCCTCACACTTGTCACCTCATGCTTTGGTCATGATTCAAACCCTAACTACCATACCACACCCTCTCTCTAATTCCCCTCTCTAAACCACCCCCCCACCCTAACCACTCCATGCCGAGGCACCACCCAGCCTTAGGCTACCCTCTCTAGCCTAACCCCAACTTCTTCACCCAAACCCTAAGCCCCATCGGCCTCCCCCTTGCTTAGCCAAAAAGGTGGCCACCACCACCCCCATGTGCTCCTATCTCCTTCTTCTACCCCACACCTCGTCTTACCTCACCCAGACCCTCATCCAGGAGGCGCCAGGTTCCCCTCTCCCTCCCTTCTTCCTCCTCTCCCTGCCACCTCCCTAAGCCATGGCCTTCATGCAATCCCCAAACCCTATCTCAGCCTCCCCTCTATGCCAGCTCGAGCTAGTGGCCGCCGCGCCGTTGTAAGGCGCCAGAGGCTCCCTGGGCTACCTCTTCATCAGCCTACACCAGGCCGATGCTGGGAGTCGCCGGAGTGGACGCGTCACCGCCGTAGCCGCCATGGACGTTGCTCGGTACCTTGCCACCCATCGTCGTTCTCCTTCCACTCCGCCACCAGAAACTCTCGCCCGAGCCACGGTGAGTCCCGCTGCGCCTATAGATCCTCTCCGTGGCCTCAGACGCTGGCGGCTCGCCGCTATGCGTTTCGCCTCAAGGCTGCGCAGCGACCAGCAGCAGCCGCTTCTGCCCCCTCTGTTTCTCGCCATGCCCCACGCGTTGTAGTCCTCCTCCGGTGATGCCACCTAAACGGAAGTCGTAGGCCGTAGACCCCTCTTCGCTTTTCCTTTTTATGACACAGCTAAATGCACCGCCGTTTAGTCGCTATCGCCGCCACAAAACCGTCCGAGCTCGCCGTTCTCTGTCGAGGACGTGCGACTCGTCAGACCAGCCGCCGTCGTTTTGTAGAAAAGCCCAGGAAGTTTTTCCCGCCTCAACCCGTGGTCCCAAGTGGCCCACATGTCAGCCCCTGTGTCGTTTTACGAAAAAGGACCCCTGCTTCCGTTGTTTCGCATCCGCACTCCCTCGGATCTGCCGCGTGGCACGCCCCGGCTGGCGCGCCCGCGTGTGGGTCCGCGTGTACGCCGACCCCGCTTGTCACTCACTGTGGCTGGGGACGCGCCCGGTAAGAAAAGCCAAGACAGATCCCGCGGGTCGACCGCTGACTCAGCTTTGCGGTCCCACCCGTCAACGCCTCGGGCTAGCCCCCCTCCGTGTGTAAAAAGTTTTGCGTTTATCCGTTTTAATTAAACCTTTTTCAGAAAGTGATTTAAATTCAAATTCAAATCTGTTTTTCATATCTTTTAAAATATATTTCCAAATTCAACATATGATATATGTTTTTGAATCAGAAAAATGTGAGGAATTCAAATATGCTATTCCAAATAATGTTCGAGCACTTTAAAATTTCGAGATGATTAAAATTACAATAAAATTCCCTTTTTCTTAATTAATTAATAACTTTGGTTTTATAACTCCAAATTTGACAAATAATATGTCTAAATCGATCAGTGCGACGAGCCCGTTCTATCTATGCATTCCATGTTCTGAATTGCAGCATGCATCATATAAATATAAAGTATACAGCAACTTATTTGAGGATAAAAGGTGACTAAAACTCCATAAAATGCTTTATTCTTGTATTCCACACCTCACCCATGCCATGCTACATTATTGCCATGCAAATTGTGCATCATTCATCATGGCATGATTGTTTGCTTCTCGCATTTTAATTCATATGCTTGTGCACTCTATTTATGTTGGCCCTTGTTTGTTTGGTTCTTCTTCGAATAGACGCCGAAAGGTGGGATATATCAGAATCCTGTGAGCACTACCTGATCCGCCCCTCGCTCAATCGAGCTGTGCAAGCACTACCACATGCTTGCATACATATAGTACCAATTGCCTCTATCTTATTCTTGCATCATTGAGTCGCGGCTGCATTAAATTGAATCCCAAGTAATGCATAGCCTTTACTTTTAAACCCCACCGAAGCTTGTTCCTCCATCCCATGAGCCATTACTACAGGAGTTGTTTGAGCCATGCGGTCGAGAACAAAGATGTGTAGGGTTTGTGAGAGTCTAATGGATAACGAGGTATCTAAACAACTTAATCTGAGTAGTAATGGGATAACTAATGAAAGTGGCACCGGTGAGCAATATCTGCTATTTGGTTCTTCATGCTCACTTGTGTCCCGTAGGACCCCGAGTACTTGATTCCTGTTCCTGGACTATTCGCACTATCCACATTCGGGAGGCCTTATGGATCCCCCTGAGCCAGAGCTTGATTCATTCTTATTTCTTGGGGCCACAAAGTAGTTTGGGGATTTATTACTATCTTGTACTTATGCCATGCTTTACTGTTTTATTTAAGATTGTGCGAGGAGCACCTGTACTGTTTTGGATGCGGAGTGTTTTCGCGGTATCGACAAGCCCAGTCACACTTTCGGGTTCCCAGTCGTTTACAGCCATTGACGCAAACCTTTTGTCCGTCTCGGAGCCAGCCAACTTCGTTGCGGGTAGCTTAATAGGGTGGCCCCCTGAAACATTTCTAAATCCTATGATCGCTTTGTCGTGAATGCCTCATTGGGTTTTGATTTGGTTTTTTCGAGGTTGATCGAGTGTGTGTTGCTATTTGTGCACCCCTGCAGGGTAAATCTTTCTGAAAGCCGTGTCCGCGGTTATGGACGATTTGGAGCATAGTTTCTCGATCATACACAAGTATAACTAAAGTACCGCTCTTAATTTGACTAAGTACCTGACTAGTAAATAGTGCAATACTCATGGAAGGGTTAATAAAACTGCCAACGGATGGGGGTTGTTCGTCCGCTTCCTCGTTGGTAAGCGAGGAGGAGGATGGATCTGTTAATATTACTCTTATAACTGTTGTTATTAATTCACGGACATTCGTCTATCTTTGGTTAGGCGGATGGTTAGTGAGCATCTATAGAATTGATAGGGGTTATCTTTTGCTGCAATTGCATCACCCCAGGTTGTGTCCCCTTTAGAGGCATAAAGACTTGCTGAGTATCCCTAGGGTCTCACACGATAAATTGTTTGATTCAGATGAACAGGTATACTCGCAAGATGGATACTGGGTGGAGGAGACGGAAGATGTTGGCAACGATCACTCGGTGTAGAGATTCCGGGAACGGGGATCCGTGAGATCTGTGGGCGGGATGTGTTTATTTATGGGGAATCTTATGCCGATTTGCTTCTTATCCGTACTCAGATCTTGTTTTCCGCTTCCGCCTGATACTCTGATGTTTGATGTATGAGGAGATATCCTAAACTATTATATCTATCTAGGATATTTGGATCTTGTCGTATGACGTTGCAATATTTCTATTTCTTTTAGATGGAATGGCTCTGAGAACTGTTGTATGTGGCTTGCATACATACTCATTTGTGTATGTAGTTGATCCCTTCACCTGCCGATTACACCGCTCGTTGTTGTCCCGATGTTTGGAAATGGTTAGGACGGCCGAAAGGTCTACCTGTGAGTGGCATTTGGCCCCACCGTACTATTTTAACCATTTCCGCTCATCCAGGCTTGTAACTAAGACAGTAATTCACCGAGGTAGTTACAATGTTCACATCCAGTCTTCTCTATACACTAGTGCATCTGGAAGCTCTATGCTATGTATGGTAGTCGTTTGACTCGAGAATCCCTGAGCCCAGCTTTTAGTCCGTGCCTGGCAGTCTCAACCATGGTCCAGTCCAGCAGCCTTTCGTAACTCGCTCGCCTACGAAAAATGAGTAGGCGAGGCACTTCTTTTTTTCTTTGACTGTACTGTAGTAGACTTTCTAGCCTTCGAGCGGAGCTCGGTTGTTTTCACATGGGGGTAGGGGACAGGAAGACGGTCCTAGGAAAGACTACGTACGAGAAATCATTCTCACTGCCTTCTTCTGAGCAAATAAATGTAGGAAATCCTTGCAAACAGATCTTCCGATCTATTCAAATCAATGGCTAATGGCAAAGGAGGAACCTGGCTCATATCTTATCTAAACTCCTGGAAACCTGGGCTCATTTTCCTCTTGGTCTATCAGAGTATCCTACGAAGTCAGGTCCAGTAGGCGCAGGATGCGCTAAGCCATTCGATCTTCCTGCTGGTGGTCCACCATAGAGCTCCTATGTAGCCGTTTGTTTTCTCCCTTGACTCTACAGCCAGGGCTCGATGGCGATGTAAGATAGAAAGAATGGTGAGTTAGGGCTTCGGTTTCCTCTGTAGCCAGTTCCAATTCCAATTCCAAATCATTTGCCGCATGTACAACCATCAAACCAGAGACCAAAGCAGGGCTCGACAAAACAGAAAGTATCATGGTACGTCGTCCTCCGTTGAAATGGAACTTGAATGAAGACGCATTCAAGTCGATCTATTACAATCAGCGCGGTTGTTCGTATTTCATTTTAAAAGGCACATGCACTAGGTTACTTACGGCCTAGCTTTTTCATTTCTTTCTTATTGGAGAATTCAAACTATTTCAAAAGTTTGGTACTAAGTATATACCAACTTTCCTGGCTTCCCTAGAGGTTGCATTAAAGCCGGCTCTAGCGTATGTGGTGTTTCCTTCGTTAGTTTCATTCATTTCAGTTTGTTTCTAGTTGCTTGCTGTTTTTGGCTTACCCCGTGCCTTTATTTGCCTTGGATTTTTAGTCCAAACGGCCCAGCGAAAGAGGATTTTCAGTCCCGCGCCCGCAGCCTGTCAGAACCTCTAGGGATTTCTCCACTGATCGGGTGTTCATAATCTGGAGTAAAAGGATTCGAACCTTTGCATGCCGAACAAGCAATATGTCATATGCTTGATGTACCAGCCAAGCCAGCTCTTTTTTTCTCTAGCTGATTAGGTAGAAGTTCGAAAACCTTTCGAGGATGCAACCCACGCTGGCTAAAATCCCAAACCCTAGAATGGGGGGCTAACCTAGCCTCCTCCGTCCCTCCGTACCAACAGGGGTAGTACAGGAATATTGACCTGTTGTCCATCGAAGCTAGTAATCCACTAGACTCTCTTCTTTTGATGGCTGTCTGTAATATACTTTTCAACAACTTTCACGTTCGGTTCAGAGAGCACTTTTTTCGTTGAGAATAAGTCCTTCCCTTTTGTGTGAATTCCCCAGCGGCGAATTAACAACTTGTGGGGCCCTCTGAATCCGCTAAACCATCACTCGGGGAAAAGTATTATACAGAGCATTAGTACTTATTCTGATCCTTATAGTAGTTTATTTAAGTCGTATTCGTATCCCTTTTTTTATGGGAAAACTACGTCCTTGAGCCCGAGGTCTAAATTTTTTCATAATAGTACTCCTACTGACTTTGGCTTTAGTAATGAACCTCAAGAATGGGGAGGGAATGGAACCGAGAGCTTACAATTATGCTAAAAGCCAAGGGTGCGATTCCAGATGTCCATCTTTCTCTTTAGTTTTCTCCTTTCTTTCTCTGAAACCTATCTCCATTTGATGGAGGCAAGAAAGTAGTTTGAAAGGGAATTCAGGATCTGACAAGGAGGTTAGTAGAAAGAGGAATATGAAACCTAGACTCGCTTTCGCTACGGCTCTGGTGGGTTCCGTTCCCTTAACCAAGCCACTGCCTAGACACGAATAGCTATTTCATCACTCCTAGATGTGATTATGCGGGGAAAGGATTTGAACCTGCAGTCTTGAATACAAAATAGAAGACTTGCCTGATTTCGTATATCAGCGAATGTTGCGGGATGGTCAATAACCCCTTTAGGTGATGCATCGAACCCGCAATCCCTTATCTGATCAAACAGCCGATCCAGCAAGGCTATAACATTACATGCAGGTCCTAGCCTATGTTCGTTGGTGGTTGACTACCGGGAAAGGGTAGAATAGCACGGGAGCAAGGAACAAGAAAGGTCTTGAGCTGCCAAGAAGAATGTACCCGGGTCGGGAGCTGGGGTTGGTGGAACAACTGGAGTAGCTAGCTTTCTACGCGAGCTCCGGAGGTTAACGACAGTCGCTTCTCCTTGTTCCTGCTCCTAACTCCTCCCCGGGTAGTTCCCAATGTTTGGCACTTTCCATACTTCGTGGGTGCAACATCAACAAATATTTCCAGATGCTTTGTCATTCCCTTTTTTTTTAATTAAGGACGAATCTTGATGCAAAGAGTCCCCTCTTTGGAGAGGGCAGGCGGCAGGAGCAGCGGGCAAGTGCTTGCTTGGTAGGCCAACAGCCCTATGAACCAGGCGGGGCACTCGAGGAGGCTGTCAATGAGAATGGAATATTTGGATTTGTTTGATTTTGATTTTCTTTTTTTTGTTGTGAGACATCAAGATTCTTGCGTGAAGCCATCCTTTCTGCACCTTGCTAAATAGGCATGCCATCCTTCGGGATCCTATCCTAGCACTTGTCCTCGTTGCTTTAATTCTCTTGTCTGTGTTAACATGCTCAATCTAGTGTTTGACACTGTGCATCCAAGGCAGCTCCCCACAAACACCCCACCTATATGACTATGCCCCCTTTTGAATCGACATGCAGAAGAGAAATTCTATCCCCACTCCGACCAAGACAAAACTTTTACCAAAAGTTTAAGAATGAGTGATTGTCCGTCTCTGACCCTTACTGCCCAACCGAAGAGCGGACGGCTAATGTGTTCCACTTATTGAACAGGGTCTGCTGAATCAAGAAGATCAAGTCAGATGGTCCGTGAGGGTCTATGACTTGAGCGATCACTCAATTGAGGGATCATAGTAGGGCCCCTACATCTCTTCCTAATGAGAAGAGAAATATAGGTAAAATCTAAAACTTCAAAAGGGTGATATTATGTATATATCAGGGGAGAGGACCCGAAGGGGAGCTCGAGCCAGAAGCAGGTGGAATGTCGAACCCAAAAGGGTGACATGACACCGAAGCGGTGGCTGCTACAAGAATGGAATATTCCAAAGCATTCGCTTCTGAAAGAATTTGAACTAATTGTGCCACAGTCGAGCATTTGCGAGTGGATTCATGTCTACGAAGCTAGTAATCCACTAGACTCTCTTCTTTTGGGCCTATGGAAGAAAGTTCGTATCGTATTAGTTTGAAGTGCTAAGATGCATAAAGGTTATTCAGGGCTGGATGGATGGGTTCACACCTCATCCAAAATTGCCGGTATTCTATGATAGGAATGGGGTATTTGGGGCCAACGATAGAAGGCAGCGTAAAGAAAGGTAGGGTGCCGTAACGACATTGTAGGTGCTTGCGATGGGATTTATGCAACTTCCCTCATAAGTAATGGGTGGCATAGCCCGTACAGACTTTATATCGACTAAAGTATATACTTCGACATTCATGCACTAGAACTTTAGCTCGTAAACATAAAAGCACGGTACGAACTTTTACGAATGGAAATTGACAACAATAGAAAAAACATAACTTAGAAAGAGAGGTTCTGAAAGGTAAAAGGACTGGAAATCCTTGTTTAGCGCCCTGGACTCGAAATCCAATTTGTGCTAGTGGTTCAAATCCACAACAGAACAATGAATGAATGAATGTGGGCGGTCCCCAGACGACGGCACGCCAGGGTTGGATATAGGCAACGAAGACTTTTAAGCACCTTAGGGGTTGATGTTGAAAGCTTGCCGCGAGTCAACAAGGACCAACGGTGTTGAGGAAAAGGCCCATCTCACCTCTTATTCCATTCTCTGTCTTGCTAAACACAAATCCTTCTTTTCTTGTATGAACTTCTTAAAAGAACAGCAATTGGTATTTCATTTGCTGTGAAAGCATCCGCTGCTGGCAATGCAATCAAAGTCGAACCTCTTGATGCACTGATGCGCCCTAAGCCTTTTCTGGGCTTGGAGGTCGCACATTCTCCTCGTGGATATTTTATATCTCAGATCAAATAACGTCATGACTTGATCACTCGAGCTCAACTCAATGATGAGAAGACTGTTGACACTCCCTTGGAGCTTTACGTTAAACTCCGTCCAACTGATGGCTCACCATTATCTGATCCGACGCTGCTATTGAGGCATAGCTAAACGAGAAGTAGATAGATTGGATAAACAGAGGGCCACAGAATGAATCAAAGAACTAAACATGTTTCCAATACCGACAGCAGCCCCGGCTAAAGCAATTGTGATGTTCGTTGCCTTCCTTCTTCAAGGTCTCTTACTTACCCTCCACGACTTTGTTCATTGATTACTTTGTTTTTATGGGATTCAGCTTCACCAGCTGACCCCCAATTCTATTATGCACATCGCGTGCTTCATCGCTCTTTGCGAGTGCTGGCTTGGTGTCGAGCCGCACTTTGGCCTCTTAAAGAATCTATTCAATTTGAAGAGTCAATCAGGGTCGAGATCCGTAGTGTATGAGATCGGCGGGTGCCATGTCCAGTAATTTAGCCTTGGCATGGTCGACTCTGCCTAGGGATGGAGGGATAAGTGGTTCTATATCCGGGACCAAGAGACAACCGAGTAGAGGTTCGGCCTCACTCCATTTGATCTGAAGGCAGATCTGAAGAAGAATAGGTCTTGGAAGAATTTAGTTATGATCGGTGAGGTGGACGACGTGGAGGTCTTATACTATTGAGTGCAGGATCTTCAGCTCATCCGAGGCAAGGAGGTCACTGGCGTGGACCTCATTCAAACGTTGTTGTGGGGTCGAGTGCATCCATTGCAAGCCAGGTCTTATCTGATGTACCTTTGGACGAGCGTGATGGACCCCACACGCATCTACGTGGAGGACATGACTTTGGTGGAGCTCTAGAAGAAGATCATGTTGTTGACCACGATCACTCAAGGAGAAGCTTCCTGTGGAGTCGAGCACCCTTCCTATCCATGCTACCTTTGCTCCTCCAGAGGTAAACTATCTTTGAATGTTTTTCTTGTGTTCGTAGGACAATATTAAAGATGAACCGACTATATTATCCCATTTGTTACAGGAGTGGAAAGTGGCACGCTAAATGCCTCTTCAACTAGAAGGCATAATCCCTCCTGAGGCCATAGAGGTAGACGAGTCGGATTCGACTGTGCCTGGCACTAAGGCACGGGAAGCTCCCGAGTCTAGTGAGACTGGGTCTCACAAGTGGGAGCGGAGAAAAGAGTCTAATGCCTCCACTCCTGGGACACCGAAGGACCTTGCTCCTGAGGAAGGCGCCGCAGATCCAATTCTTGTTGTTCCTATCCTCAGCATGCGTCCTCCACCGCTAAAGAAGCAAAAGCAGGATGAACCATTTGACCTTGAGAGATTTGACTGGTGAGTCTCCACTCTTTGCGAGCGATGTTTCTCGGGTTGTTCTTCTAATTTTTCTCCTTGCGCTTACTTTATTTTGCTTATACTGAAGTGTCACGGCATCATGTTCATCTGACACCATCTGCGAGCTGGAAGACGATGGAGTGGTGGACTCTAGGGGAAAGGTTGAGGCACAATTTGCGCCTTCCCTGAAGACAGCGGCCAACTCCTGCGTGAGCTCCTCGAGTTCCTCCATGTCAGGGGAACACAGGGTTCTAACCCGGAAGACTAGGAGAAAACCTTCAGAGTCTTCGGGTGATCATGTAAGTGTATTTTTAGTCATTCGAGGGAGCCCCCAAGTACTTTTGTGCTCTTTTGACACGGAATCCATTGCATCCCTTTCTTCAGGATATGATTCACCTCGGTAAGGACTATGTGCGGCTGGATACTGACCATTGCCAGTTGCAGAGTAAGCTATTTTTCTCTTCGATTGGCCCACATTAAAATGGAAGCAATTCCTGACTATTGCACCTGTTGTTGTGAGAGGAAAAGAATAAGAGTCTTCGTTGACTGAGCTCTCTTCAAAAGAGCCTCAACGCGGCAGAGACGAATAGGAAAGATGCCATCAATGACCTCGAGCACTACAAGGAGGAGTCACGATGGCACGAGGAAGATTGGATGGCAAGTGTAGCCGAAAGGGAGCGCGGGTTCGCACAATAGCTCCTGGCTGCTGCCCAGGCTCTTTCTGGTTTGTTTCCTGGTTTGATTTTATTTTTGAATGACTTAGTTTCTTTGACTTCTTCCTATCCTTGACCATGAGACGCTATGGTTTTGTGGAGTGCCCCATCAAGAACTTGTTTAAACTTGATGTGTATATTTTGGCTGCTTGATGCTTCTTTTTCTTTTTCGGACTTGAACTCAATGATCAAGGATTCTTATACTTCGAATCTTTGGTTGGCTAGGAGCCTGCAAGTGGCGTGCAGGGATGCCATCTGCTGCCATGTCCTTAGCTCCTCCACAATCGAGAGTGGATGAGTTGTCGCTGCTTTCTCGCCTGCATGACCTAATGAAGAAGTTGGAGAGGGACACGTTGATCATCTGCGGCAACACGGACATGTGGAAATCAAAGGCAGAGAAAGCAGCTGAGCGGGAGAAGTATCTCCTGGGTGAGGTTTCTCAGATCAATGAACGTTTGTGATGTGAGGATCATTCGACTAACTTATATTTCTCTTTGGCTTGTCATGAAATGGACTGATGGGTCATGTGTTTCTTGTGCAGTTGTCAATCTCATTCTGCAGGAAGAGAGGGATCGTGTTGGCATTTGACTGAATTGTCTGACTCAAGCGGAGCTGGAAGCTAGGGGTTCTTCTGGACCGATCGAGATCGAGAAACCATGCTAGCGACCCTGTAGGATCATATCTCGCAGGTGCTACACTTCCTAAAGTTGGCACGGTCATCTATTAAGCATATTTTCAGGGCGATATTCCCGCTAGACGCTGTTCCTGGAACTCTGTTGGCGTTGCTACGGAAATTCCATGATGCTGGTGTTGTTCACGAGTGTGTGCACCAGCAACTCACAGGTGCAAAAGCTATGCTTGAACTTGTGCATATGCAACGCCTATTGCAGAAGGGCCGTCGGTGCCTCCAGATGTTATGGCGTGGAACATGGTCCCATATTATCGAGCGGTTGTGCAGCCAGTGAAGGACATCGTGAATTTGTTCGATGAGCGAACCAACGTCCTTCTTCAATGCCAATAGAAAAGTTGTTATCCTAAACAAAAACGTATGATGTTGTATAGATCGTATAGTTTCATTTGGGCGTTTATGTGGCCCTTGTAATTGTTGTAAAATTGCTAGCTTGGGTATGTTTTCGAATGTGATTATATGATGCCTTTTCGTTAGCCTGATGCTCC
The DNA here is from genome assembly GCA_023614405.1 of Avena insularis. Lineage (NCBI taxonomy): Eukaryota > Viridiplantae > Streptophyta > Magnoliopsida > Poales > Poaceae > Avena > Avena insularis. Next base: position 261,104,550 of record CM042688.1, read on the forward strand.
CAATTCGTAGCACCTTGCCAGCATATCAGTTGCACTGCAACTGGGCTAGGGTTTCTCAAGGATTTGAATGTAAGCCGAATCAGCTACTCGGGTAATCGCAATGGTGAGTTATGCATGTGACGAGGTCGTCAAGGAGGTACATCCCTTGAGTGTGAAATGCATGAAGAGTAAAACATGAAAAAGACACATGGTTGAGCCACTTAGCTTTATTTATTATAGAATAGTAGGAGGTACATTGTGTGGCTAAGTAGCTTGGTTGAGTAGCCTTATTGTAAAGGAAAAACATTTAAGGATAGAAACATCGCAGCTGCACGATGTTCCACGGGTTGGAGTATGCGACTCTAGTCTCTAAGTCCATGAGGCGATAAGCGCCACCTGGGATCACTTCGGTGACCATGTACCATGGAGATTCAAGCTTTAGGTGCCCATTCTGCTTCAATCACATGACGAGGTATACTTCGACGAAGGACCTTGGCCGCAGCCGTTGGTTGTGGTAGTTGCGGAGGCTCTATTGGTACACTGTTGACCATCCCGTGGCGATTTCACGTGCTTCGTCAAGGAGGTCGACGGAGTCTTTGAGTGCTGTCGTAGATTCGGCCTCGATGTAAGCGACGACCCTTGGGGCTTTGTAGCACACCTCCATGGGTAGTACTGCTTGGCACCATGTACCATGAAGAATGGTGTGTATCCCGTGGCGCCGTTCGGCATTGTTCATAGGCTCCATGGCATGAAGGGTAGCTCTTCGGCCCAACATCCTGCCGCTCTTTCGAGAGGCTGAAGGAGGCACTTCTTGATGCCGTTGTAGACTAGGTTGTTGGCCTTCTTGACTTAATCGTTGGTCTGGGGATGTAGCATGGAAAGAGTAGCTGATGTTGATTCCCAGGTTTTCACAGAAATCCTGGAACTCATTTAAGGTGAATTTCGTCCCATTGTCGGTGATGATGTTGTGAGGCACCCCGGACCTGAAGACGATGGACTCGAAGAACTTGACGGCAGTGGCTCTAGTTTGGTTGGTCACCGGCATGGCCTCAATCCACTTGGTGAACTTGTCGACTGCTATGAGGAGGTAGACGTATCCTCCAGGAGACAATTTCTGCATCTTGCTGACCATGTCGAGACTCCATTATGCAAAGGGCTAGGCCACATGTATTTTCCTGAGTTCCACGCCTAGTGCGTGCGGTTTATTCGTGAATCTCTGATAGGCGTTGCACCTCTCGACAATGTCGTTGGCATCATGCATCATGGTGGGCTAATGGAAGCTAGCTCGTAAAGCTGTAGCAACGAGGGAGTGACTACCTGTGTGATGTCCGTAGGTGCCCTCGTGTATTTCGAGGAGGATTTCTTTGACATCACCATTGGTGACGCATCGTTGCAGAACGCACGTGATGCTATGATTGTATATCTTGCCGTTTATTATTGTGAAGGCCTTGGACCGTCGACCTATGTGTCGCACATCTGTTGGGTCATCTAGCAACATCTTGGTGAGCAGGTACGTGATGTACGGCTATGTCCACGATGGCTCGATGAGCATGACCTTCATGGGGCCGTCAAGTGCAGGTCCTTGTTCTGCCTCGTTGGATCCTTTGGCTTCTTCAGGTGGTGTAGCCCCCTAGTGTGCTACTACGTCTGATGGACCTACAGTAGCCTTTAGCTTGATGGATATCTCACATATTTGCTCCAAGAATATGCCTGCTGGCACTGGGGCATAGGTGGAGCCTATGTTAGTGAGATTGTCGGCCTCCTCATTACTTTCGCAGTCGACGTCTGGCAGTTACCAAGCCATCGAAGTCCCCTTTGAGTCCATTGTAGAGGTCACGGTACACAAGCATGTTGTCACTCAGGGCATCGCACATGTTCATGGTTAGTTGTACCACGAGGTTGGAGCCACTGTAGATGATGAGCCATGTGGCGCCGCAAGGCTTGGCCATCTGCATCTCGTGGATCAACACATTGTTCTTTTCCTCATTGTTGGTTGCACGGAACTTCATTCGTAAGATATAACACATCTTATCACCCTGAGGAGATGTCAGGATAACACCGGCGCCAACTCCTTCTTTACGCTTGGATCCGTCAAAGTTCATAGTCCATAGGTTGGACATGTCTGGTGTGTCTAGGAGTTGAATCTCCATCCAGTGGACGAGGAAGTCTGGTAGTACTTGCGACTTGATAGCTATCCATCGCTCGTAGGTGATGTCTCATGGGGACAGTTAAATGCCCTAGATGGTGATCCGCCCCATTGCATTAGGGTTGTTCAGCGGGGCATCGTTCACCACAATTATCAGGTGCTCCTGAAAGTAGTGGTGCAGTCACCGTGCTGACATGAAGACACCATAGACCAGCTTCTAATAATGCGGGTACCACTGCTTGGTGGGTGTCAGTACCTCTCTGAGGTAGTATATAGGGAGTTGTACCCCGTGGTTCTTATTCTCATCGGCTCGTTCGACCGCCAGCACAGTACTGACCACCTGGTTGGTGGATATGTATAGCAACATTGGCTCCTTTTCCCTGGGGGTCACCAGCACAGAAATGTGGAGAGAAGGCACTTGAGATCTTTGAATGCTTCTTTGGTCTCATCCGTCCACTAGAACTTGTCGATCTAGCAGAGAAGTTCATAGACTGATGAATCGGCTGAGCGCCGCGATTCGTCTAGCTAGCTACTAGACGCCCTTGATATTCTTCGGCTTCTCCATGGCCATTATGGCCTTTATCTCCGAGTTTCCCTCTATTCCTTTGATAGAGATGATGTACCCGAGTAGTTGCCCGGATGGGACACCGAAGGCACACTTCTTTGGATTCATCTTGATCCCGTAGCGATTGATGAGCCTAGTTTCCTCTTTGGTTTTGACCACTGTATCGTCAACATAGACATGAATGTTGCAGCCAAGTTGGTTCTTGAGGCAGGCACCGTTTGTAGGTGGCTCCTGCATTCTTTAGCCCGAAGGGCATCGAGGTGTAGCAATAGACACCAAAAGGTGTGATGAAGGTCGTCTTCTCTTTATCCTCCTCCTTCATTCGAATCTGGTGGTAGCCTAAGTAGGCTTTGAGGAAACAGAGGCGTTCACATCCCATGGTGTAACAACCTCGGACCCTACGCTCTAAGTTCAAGCCTGGATGAACCAAAAGTGGTTAAAGAAGTACAGCAGGGGCCCAGGGCCACCCACGTGTAGGCAAGTCGGCCGCCCTAACCACTTCCAAGAACATCGGGACAAGAGCGAGCGGCGTAGGCAACAGGCGAAGAGATCAAATACATACACAAGTGAGTATGTATGCAAGCTACCTTACAACAGTTCTCAGAGCCATACCATCTAAAAGAAATAGAAATATTGCAACGCCATACAGCAAGATCCAAATATCCTAGATATATATAATAGTGTATGATAGCTCCTCATACATCAATCAACAGAGTATCAAGCGGAAGCAGGAAACAAGATCCGAGTACGGACAAGAAGCAAATCGGCATAAGATGCCACATACAGAAGCACATCCCGCCCACAGATCTCGCGGATCCCCATCCCCGGAATCTCTACACTGAGTGATCGTTGCCAACATCATCTGTCTCCTCCACCCAGTATCCATCTTGCGAATACACCTGTTCATCTGAATCAAATAATTTATCATGTGAGACCCTAGGGGTACTCAACAAGTCTTTATGCCTCTAAAGGGGACATAACCTAGGGTGACGCAATTGCAGCAAAAGATAATAACTAACAAGTCTATAGATACTCGCTAACCATCCTCCTAACTAAAGATAGATGGATGTCCGTTAATTAGGAACAACAGTTATAACAGTATAAAGTAATAGATCCATCCTCCTTCTCGCTTACCAACGAGAAAGCGGACGAACAACCCATCCGTTGGCAGTTTTATTCCTCATTCCATGAATATTGCACTATTTACTAGTCAGATATTTAGTCAAATTAAGGACGGTACTTTAGTTATACTTGTATATGATCGAGAATTGTGGTCCAGGTCGTCCATAACCGCGGACACGGCTTTCAGAAAGATTTACCCTGTAGGGGTGCACAAATAGAACACACACACGATCGACCTCGGAAAAAACCAAATCAAAACCCAACGAGGCTTTCACGACAAAGCAATCACAGGATTCATAAAATATTTCAGGGGGCCACCCCAATAAGCTACCTGCAACGAAGTTGGCCGGCTCCGAGACGGACCCAGTGTTTGCGACAATGGCTGTAAACGACTGGGACCCGAAAATGTGACTGGGCTTGTCGATACCGCGAAAACATTCTGCATTCTTAAATAGTACAGGTGCTCCACGCACAATCATAATTAAAGCGGTAAAGCATGGCATACGTACAGGATAGTAATAAATCCCCAAACTACTTTGTTGCCCCAAGAAATAAAGTGTGAATCAAGCTCATGCAAAGGGGGATTCATAGAGTCTCCCGTATGTGGATAGTGCGAATAGTCAAGGAACAGGTATCAAGTACTCGGGGTCCTACGGGACACAAGTGAGCATGAAAAACCAAATAATAGATATTGCCCACCGGTGCCTCTTTCATTAGTTATCTCATACTACTCAGCTTAAGTTGTTTAGGTACCTTGTTGCCCATCAGACTCTCACATACCCTACACATGCTGTTCTATGACTCGCATGGCTCAAACAACTTCTATAGTAATGGCTCATGGGATGGAGGAACAAGCTCGGTGGGGTTTAAAGTAAAGGATATGGAGTACTTGGGATTCAATTTAATGCAATCGCGACTCAATGATGCAAGAATAAGATAGAGGCAATAGGTACTATATGTATGCAAGCATGTGTTAGTGCTTGCCTGGCAGCTCAGTTGAAGCGAGAGATGGATCTGGGTAGTACTCCTGGGATTCCTGATATTTCCCCTGCTCGGCATCTATTCGAAAGAAGAACCAAACAAACAAGGGCCAACATAAATAAAATGCGACAAGCAAACAAGCATGCCATGATGAATGATGCACAATTTACATGGCAATAATGTAGCATGGCATGGGTGAGGTGTGGGGTACAAGAATAAAGCATTTTATTAAGTTTTAGTCATGTTTTGCTCCCATATAACTTGCTGTCCACTTAATATTTAGATGATGCATGCTGCAATTCATACCATGGAGTGCATAGTTAGAACGGGCTCGTCGCGCAGATCGATTTAGACATATTATTTGTCGAATTTGGAGTTATAGAATTAAAGTTATTAAAACTGGATTTAAAATCATATTAAACATTTCTTAAATTGTTTTTATTAAACAGAAAAAGGCAGATACTTTTTACACACAGGCAGACAATAGCCACTGCAGCTGACGGGTGGGACCAGCGATGAGTCATGAAATGCGAAAAATCTAAGAAGAACTTTTCTCACCAAGGACTATCCAAATGGGGAGATGCATATGTGGGGCCTGCTGTCAGGGCGTGAAAACAACACGGCAAACTTTTCTCACCGCAACAGATATGAGCCACGGTGACTGACTAGCAGACCCGGTGCTCGAACGGACCCGCACGCCAGCGGGTGAGTGGGGAACTGCCACGTGTGGGAGCCGGGGGCGCGGGTTGAGGAAACACAGAGTTGTGGTACCTTTCTATAAAAAGGCCACAGAGGCATGCAAAGCCCGGCTGGACTGCTGGGTTGCGCAAGAAAAGGGGGTATCCGCAAAGAACACCCCGCACTGTTTTTCTTCCACACGTGTTATCGATTTAAACCGACGGAACAGGGACATGCGCGGGGTTCGATCCGCGACCGCGCCAAGGCTGCGGCTACACGGCTACCGCGGTGAGGGGGTTTGATGTTGGGTACCAGCTAAGCGACTAGAAGGCCCTATCATGGTGTGACGACGGAATCGCGCCACAACCCGTGCATGAGGGCGTTCGACGACGGTCCGGCGCGTCTAGGAAGCGATGGCCAGAGGGAGGATGTCAGGGAGGCTCAGTAGCTCACTATGGCGATGCGGGTGGTGGAGGATCGGGACGGGAAGCGGGGGATCTGCGGCGGAGCTGGTGCACCCGGGGTTAGGGTTTTGCGTCGGCTTGAAGATCTGCAGCAGGTTCGGGGCCGTCTCCTCCTGGCCTCCGTGTACAGGGGTGATGCAGGTGGACGCCCGACGCTCCCTCAACGGCCAGACACCGCGCCCGCCTCCTAGCTACAGTGGTGGAAAACCGATGCCGATGGTGGGTGTAGATGGGAGAGGGTAAGAAGGCAGAGGTAGATGGGGAAGGAGGAGTAGAAGGACAAGGCCCTGGGTGGATCTAGGGCGACGCCAGGTACGAGAGGAGGGGCGTAGATAAGGACAGAGGAAGGAGAGAGGCACATGGGTGGCTCGGGTGGAAAGGTGGTGGTGGCCACCTTCTCTTCTCCCTCCTCTCACGTGCTGGCACGACTCGGGTGGACCAGGGCTCGAGCAGCGGCTGGAACTAGAGGGGAGGAGCAGGTGTGGGGCGGTGGGGTACGCTTGGCAGCGAGGAAGAGAAGAACAGAGAGGGGAGGGCTCGGCTAGGGTAGCTAGGGCTGGTGTCGAGCATGAGGAAGGGGTGGCTCGGGCCAGGGTTCAGATTAGGGGGTGGCTCGGCATGGAAGGCTCGGCCTAGTGTAGAAGGGGGAGTTAGGCTTGGGATAGCTAGGTAAGAGGGTTAGGTAAATGTTAAGAGGAGATCTGTGGAAAGCCCAAAGAAAAACAAAGGTTCAAAAAGACTTGTTTCAAACAAGCTATTTGAATTTAACTTCCAATAATATAGCCAAAGAAAAGAAGGAAACACAACTCCAAAGTAGAAGGAGGTGTGTAGAAAGATTGCACTAGAGGATTATTTGAAAAGATGCCAAAACATATGAATTTAATTCATACAAGCTTCATCTCTCATATACAAAAGAAGATCAAATAAAAGGGGAATAGGGGTGGCTTTGCATGGGCCATGCACGTGGTATAGTTATGCCACCACTAGCAGTGAAAACACTAGAATTCCCAATGGTCATGTTTAACCATGTATGCATTCAAGATACTTGAATAAACCCATACAAAGGAGAAGTTTTCTTGACCAATATGAATGAATTCGCATACGCACATGGATGAAGTCATATGACCAATATAGTGTGTATTTTCCCACTAGATTATTTATGGCAAAAATACATCCCCATACATGGGCATATATTGATAGATCCATTTGGAAGCTAGAGCAAGAGAAACTAACCACATGCATGCAAAGGTGGCCATGTGGCTCTCCATATCTATTATTGTGAAAAACAACATGGTGCATATATGGGAGCATGTCGAAGTAGAACTGGATCCATCCCAACCCACATGAGCTAGAGGTAAACCAAATAAAATGCAAGGTTCACATATAGTGGGATGATGGAATTATGGGGTGGTGACAAAGAAAGGTGGTGGAGTTAATAAAAGATATGCCCCCAACTCGACTTGGGCATCAAGCATTTTTCAAGAACCAAATATAATATATCAAGAGGCAAATACAGTTATTAATGCATATGAGATAAGAAACAAATGAAAAGGGTTTTATATGATGCTCAAATGCAATGTGGCATGATGACATGAGCATGATATAATTATGATGCAACCATTATATGTAGGAAGGTAGCATATATATAGACTAGGCTAGTAGCATTGCAATTGTTAGACAATTGGGATGCTACAACTCTCCCCCACTAAACAAGAATCTTGCCCCGAGATTCCTAGGAAAAAGAAAACAACACAAGGAGAGGCGGGTGTTCAGAATAGAGGTGATCCTCGTGTTCCCAAGATGATGAACAACGGAATGGTGCGACCATTACACCTTGCAAAGCTTGCTAGACTTGTTGTGAGTCTTGCGTTTTGCTTGAGAAACACGGTTTAGAAGAGTTGAAGGATTGTCGTGAGACAAGAAGGATAGGATGAACATAGCCCCGGTTTTTCAGGAAACATGATAAAGAATAGAAACACTTGAAAGAATAAGGAAGGCCGATGTATCATGGAGAAAGAAAGACACACCGTTAGGATTAGAGATCAACAGATGCACATGACGATGATTCTTTGCCTCGCCGGAAAAAAAGAGCTACTTTGGAGAAGTTAGATACCACTATGAAAATAGCATTGTTTCTTCCCTCGGATTTGAGAAATGAATTTCAGAAACAATATTGCCTTCAAACAATAGAGTTCCTTGATATAAATGGAAAGATTTTACTTAGACATTGTCAGATTAGATTCTTCTTGCGCCGGTAAGGACCAAAGGATCACGCAATTGAGATGCGCGGATATAACTTCAGGAGAAAGAGGGGAATGCTAGGTTGGTAGAATCCTTAGAAGGAGTGTAATGTGGAATCAACCATAATTGACATTACCAAAGAAAAAGAATTGATGAAACAAAGAGAGAGATAGTTTCCTTTCATCTTGTTTAGGAATGTCGAGCACCGGTAGAAAAACGAGGACAGAAAAGAGTTTGCGTTTATTCCCACTAGATAATTAAAGATTTTGCTCCGTGTAGAAATGGCGAGATCACCAACAAGAGATTATTGATTACTTTCTTCGAGAGAGCACTCCGGAAGACAAGGACAGAAGTAAAAGTATCGAGGGATAAAGGCCACTTCTACATCCGTGGAATGAGTTAAGTCGCAATAGTTCCCCAATCCAATGTACAAGAGCGAATGATAAGAGTAGTGGTATGGTAGCTACTCCATCCTGCACCCAAAACATTACTCCGCACATGAATGGAAAACCATGCAACCCAACTGCCGAACAGACTGAAGAACTTGATAAAACTCATGGAACTCCATAGGAAAACAAAGATATGATGCAAATGATTCGTTGGATCCAGAGTAGATAAACATGATGATGTTTTCGTCGTGTCGGAAGATCCCAAAACACCGGAAAGGATATGAAGAAAGATTATGGAGAATAGTTGCAAGATTCGGTAGATAAGGAAAAGATAGCAACAACTTGAACAGAAGGATTACAAAAGATCTAGAAATTCTTCATGGAATCTTGTGGATTGAGGATAGAAGATGGAACGAGAGGATTTCAAAAGATTACTTGACGAGACAGAGGTGAAAAGAACTCCATGTTCTTCTTGAAATGATTCAGAGAGATTTAGCAGTCTTGAGGAAATCTTTAGCGGAACGACGATGATAAGTCGCCAACAAGGAAAGACTCCGGGTTTGATTGAAGGTGGAGGATGGAATTAACAATGGATTTGTTGATTCTAGAATTGAAGCGATGTATTTAGCAGAAGGACATGGTCGAGATATGTGACTTCAAGAAGTTAGAATTCACACTATGAGAACTTTGCACACAAGAGGTGATCACAAAGCTTGAGAGGATGATAAGAATATTTTCTTCATGTAGTTCCATTGATATAGAATAGGCGAGCATATCGTCAAGATATACCACCATGGATTAACAAGATATTCCAAGAATATCGGTTCAACATACGGGAGAAACGAATAAATGCTCGAAACACTTCCTGAGCTCAATGCTCTTTGAAAGATCAACGTTACGAGCAAGGATTCATGTTGGAAAGATGCACTGGCAGAATAGATTATCTGGTCCTTCGGAAGAGAAAGAGAAATGCCACCTGGTTCACATCGTCGATCGGATCACCGGTTACACAGATAAAGAGATCTTGGATAAAGAAACGATGATGGCTCATACCTTAAGCAACGCTATCATAGACGAAAAGATGCAATTCCCTCGTATCAAAGAGAATTTTGCAGATATGGAGTTCAAAAAGATGTGCAGCATGATGAACAGATGATAAACCACCGTAGAGCCTTAAGAAAACCTCCGGATTGACAAAGATACTTGAATATGATAAAGATATGCTTACGGTATAACTCAAAATCATAGGAGATAACGACCATCATTTGGAGGAAGAAAATGATAGCATTAACCCTATTCCACTCATGATAAGTGTCATATAGCTTTGCCGAGAACCAAATTACAATCACACGCATCGGATCGAGACACGTTATGTATTTAGCCCAGAAGAATTGATGATGAAGTAAAACTCCAGGATTAAGCGCCGGTGACAAAAAATGAGTTAGCACGATCATGTTGATAAAAGAAAGATAGACAATGTTTCACACACGACTGAAGGAGTGTGGAAACACAGATGTATCAAAGAAAAATTTCCCGCATTTTTCAGCATTAAAATACCAATAGGTGCGCAAAACCACTGATCAGATAGAGATTAGCAACTCCACATTCTGTGAAAGCATGCTGGAAGGAAGAACACCCTTAACAAGATGACACCGGTTAACAAGGAGTCGGATAGATCGTGTCGGTTTACAAAAGCCTGTCAGTATGGACTATACCAACAGTTGATAACCAAAAGCAGATTGTGACAACAAGGTTGGATGCAACAGATAGACAAAGAGATACACAATCACACACACTTTCTATGGTACTATGGAAACCCAGAACACGTGAATCCTAGTTTGAATTTTTAGAAGAGGATTGAAAATGTTACACTTCCTTACAAGAAAAGGGCGGGTGGGTGGGTAAGAAGAAAAATGGAAGCAGTCCTACTCTCACATTTTTTCCCTAGTATACATAGCTACCAAAAATATTTGCTAGACTGACAACGACCATTTGGTTGAGATCCTGAAGGGCGGGATGGCTCTGATACCAATTGTAACAACCTCGAACACTACGCTCGAAGTTCAAGCCTGTATGAACCAAAAGTGGTTAAAGAAGTACAATGGGGCCTGGCCACCCACGTAGGGCCGGCCGCCCTAACCACTTCCAAGAACATCGGGACAAGAGCGAGCGGCGTAGGCAACAGGCAAAGAGATCAAATACATACACAAGTGAGTATGTATGCAAGCTACCTTACAACAGTTCTCAGAGCCATACCATCTAAAAGAAATAGAAATATTGCGACGCCATAAGGCAAGATCCAAATATCCTAGATAGATATAATAGTGTAGGATAGCTCCTCATACATCAATCAACAGAGTCTCAAGCGGAAGCGGGAAACAAGATCCGAGTACGGACAAGAAGCAAATCGGCATAAGATGCCACATAAAGAAGCACATCCCGCCCATAGATCTTGCGGATCCCCATCCCCGGAATCTGTACACCGAGTGATTGTTGCCAACATCGTCTTTCTCCTCCACCCAGTATCCATCTTGCGAATACACCTGTTCATCTGAATCAAACAATTAATCATGTGAGACCCTAGGGGTACTCAGCAAGTCTTTATGCCTCTAAAGGGGACATAACCTGGGGTGATGCAATTGCAGCAAAAGATAATAACTAACAAGTCTATAGATACTCGCTAACCATCCGCCTAACCAAAGATAGACGAATGTCCGTTAATTAGGAACAATAGTTATAACAGTATAAAGTAACAGATCCATCCTCCTTCTTGCTTACCAACAAGAAAGCGGACGAACAACCCATCCGTTGGCAGTTTTATTCCTCATTCCATGAATATTGCACTATTTACTAGTCAGATATTTAGTCAAATTAAGGACGGTACTTTAGTTATACTTGTCTATGATCGAGAACTGTGCTCCATGTCGTCCATAACCGTGGACATGGCTTTCAGAAAGATTTACCCGGCAGGGGTGCACAAATAGCAACACACACACGATCGACCTCGGAAAAAATCAAATCAAAACCCAACGAGGCTTTCAGGACAAAGCAATCACAGGATTCATAAAATATTTTAGGGGGCCACCCCAATAAGCTACCCGCAACGAAGTTGGCCAGCTCCGAGACGGACCCAGGGTTTGCGACAATGGTTGTAAATGACTAGGAACCCGAAAATGTGATTGGGATTGTCGATACCGCGAAAACATTCCGCATTCTTAAACAGTACAGGTGCTCCACGCACAATCATAATTAAAGCGGTAAAGCATGGTATAAGTACAGGATAGTAATAAAGCCCCAAATTACTTTGTGGCCCCAAGAAATAAAGTGCGAATCAAGCTCATGCAAAGGGGGATTCATAGAGTCACCCGTATGTGGATAGTGTGAATTGTCAAGGAACATGTATCAAGTACTCGGGGTCCTACGGGACACAAGTGAGCATGAAAAACCAAATAACAGATGTTGCCCACCGGTGCCTCTTCCATTAGTTATCCCATACTACTCAGGTTAAGTTGTTTAGGTACCTCGCTGTCCATCAAACTATCACATATCCTACACATGCTGTTCTACGACTCGCATGGCTCAAACAACCCCTGTAGTAATGGCTCATGGTATGGAGGAACAAGCTCGGTGGGGTTTAAAGTAAAGGTTATGCTGTACTTGGGATTCAATTTAATGCAATCGCAACTCAATGATGCAAGAATAAGATAGAGGCAATAGGTACTATATGTATGCAAGCATGTGGTAGTGCTTGCCTATCAGCTCAGTTGAAGCGAGAGATGGATCTGGGTAGTACTCCTGGGATTCCTGATATTTCCCCTGCTCGGCGTCTATTCGAAAGAAGAACCAAACAAACAAGGGCCAACATAAATAAAGTGCACAAGCATATGAATAAAATGCGACAAGCAAACAAGCATGCCATGATGAATGATGCACAATTTACATGGCAATAATGTAGCATGGCATGGGTGAGGTGTGGGGTACAAGAGTAAAGCATTTTATTAAGTTTTAGTCATGTTTTGCTCCCATATAACTTGTTGTCCACTTAATATTTAGATGATGCATGCTGCAATTCATATCATGGAGTGCATAGTTAGAACGGGCTCGTCGCGCTGATCGATTTAGACATATTATTTATCGAATTTGGAGTTATAAAATTAAAGTTATTAAAACTAGATTTAAAATCATATTAAACATTTCTGAAAATGTTTTTATTAAACAGAAAAAGGCAGATACTTTTTACACACAGGCAGACAATAGCCACTTCAGCTGACGGGTGGGACCAGCGATGAGCTGGCGTAAAATGCGCAGCAAGAACTTTTCTCATGGACTCCGGCCCAAATGGGAGACAGACAGTGGGCCTGCGCTTATGTCAAGCGGAAAACAACGTGGCAAACTTTTCTCACCGCAACAGATATGAGCCACGGTGACTGACTAGCGGAGCCGGCGCTCGAACGGGCCCGCACGACAGCGGGTGAGTGGGGAACTGCCACGTCTGGGAGCCAAGGGCACGGGTTGAGGAAACACATAGTTGTGGTACCTTTCTGTAAAAAGGCCACAGAGGCAGGCGGCCCGGCCGGCTGGACTGCGCAAGAAAAAGGCAGGGGGTATCCGCAAAAGAACACCCCGCACTGTTTTTCTTCCACACGTGTTAACTGACGAAACTGACGGAAACAGGGGACATGCGCGGCGGGGGTTCGATCCGGCGACCTGGCGCTGGCGCGCGGCTGCGGCTACCGCTGCGGTGAGGGGGTTTGATGTTGGGTACCAGCTATGCGACTAGAAGGCCCTAATGCGGTGTGACGACGGAACGGTGTCACCGAACCCGGTGCACAGAGGGCGTTCGACGATGGTCCGGCACGTCCAAGAAGCGATGGCCAGCGGGAGGATGTCAGGGAGGCTCAGGAGCTCACTGTGGCGATGCTAGTGGTGGAGGATCGGGACGGGAAGTGGGGGATCTGCGGCGGAGCTGGTGCACCTGGGGTTAGGGTTTTGCGTTGGCTTGAGGATCTGCAGCAGGTTCGGGGCCATCTCCTCCTCGCCTCCATGTACAGGGGTGATGCAGGTGGATGCCCGACACTTCCTCAACGGCCAGACACCATGCCCACCTCCTAGCTACGGTGGTGGAGAACCGATGCCGACGGTGGGTGTAGATGGGAGAGCGTAAGAAGGGAGCGACAGATGGGGAAGGAGGACTAGAAGGGCAGGGCCCTGGTTGGATCTGGGGCGACGCCAGGTACGAGAGGAGGGGGAACATAAGGACAGAGGAAGGAGAGAGGCACATGGGTGGCTCGGGTGGAAAGGTGGTGGTGGCTACCTTCTCTTCTCCCTCCTCTCACGTGCTGGCACGGCTCGGGTGGACCAGGGCTCGAGCAGCGGCTAGAACCAGAGGGGAGGAGAAGGTGTGCGGCGGTGGGGTACGCTTGGCAGCGAGGAAGAGAAGAACAGAGAGGGGAGGGCTCGGCTAGGGTAGCTAGGGCTGGTGTCGAGCATGAGGAAGGGGTGGCTCGGGCCAGGGTTCAGATTAGGGGGTGGCTCGACATGGAAGGCTCGGCCTGGTGTAGAAGGGGGAGTTAGGCTTGGGATAGCTAGGTAAGAGGGTTAGGTAAATGTTAAGAGGAGATCTGTGGAAAGCCCAAAGAAAAACAAAGGTTCAAAAAGTCTTGTTTCAAACAAGCTATTTAAATTAGCTTCCAATAAGATAACCAAAGCAAAGAAGGAAACACAACTCCAAAGTAGAAGGAGGTGTGTAGAAAGATTGCACTAGAGGATTATTTGAAAAGATGCCAAAACATATGAATTTAATTCATACAAGCTTCTTCTCTCATATACCAAAGAAAAAGATCAAATAAAAGGGGAATAAGAGTGGCTTTGCATGGGCCATGCATGTGGTATAGTTATGCCACCACTAGTAGTGAAAACACTAGAATTCCCAATGGTCATGTTTAACCATGCATGCATTCAAGATACTTGAATAAACCCATACAAAAGAGAAGTTTTCTTGACCAATATGAATGAATTCGCATATGCACATGGATGAAGTCATATGACCAATATAGTGTGTATTTTCCCACTAGATTATTTATGGCAAAAATACATCCTCATACATGGGCATATATTGATAGATCCATTTGGAAGCTAGAGCAAGAGAAACTAACCACATGCATGCAAAGGTGGCCATGTGGCTCTCCATATCTATTATTGTGAAAAACAACATGGTGCATATATGGGAGCATGTGGAAGTAGAAGGGGATACATCCCAACCCACATGAGCTAGAGGTAAACCATATAAAATGCAAGGCTCACATATAGTGGGATGATGGAATTATGGGGTGGTGATAAAGAAAGGTGGTGGAGTTAATAAAAGATATGCCCCCAACTCGACTTGGGCATCAAGCATTTATCAAGAACCAAATACAATATATCAAGAGGCAAATACAGTTATTAATGCATATGAGATAAGAACCAAATGAAAAGGGTTTTATATGATGCTCAAATGCAATGTCGCATGATGACTTGAGCATGATATAATTATGATACAACCATTATATGTAGGAAGGTAGCATATATATATACTAGGCTAGTAGCATTGCAATTGTTAGACAATTGGGATGCTACAAACGGTGGAGTCGATTATCTGGTTGATCTGGGAAGTGTTCCTTCGGGCAGTGTTTGTTAATGTAGGTGAAGTCCACGCACATCCGCAGGATGTCAGTGCCCTTTTTAGGAACAAGCACGAGGTTAGCCACCCAGGTGCTTTCCTTGATTTCACATATGAAGTTGGAGTTGAGGAGCCTATTGACTTCCATGCCAACTGCCTTTACCCTTGGCTCTTTTTTTAGAATGAACTGTGAGCCAAGGCTCACTACAATTTTTATATTTATAAAGATGTATATACAAGAAGGTTTACAAGGATCTATCTAAAAAGACAACTAATTCTGAGATTGAAGCCAAGCTTTCAAGTTTTCAGCAAGGTTTATTTTAATTCTAAATATGTTCCATCTTAACTCTTCTTTATAAATTGCCCTCCAACTATTGAAATTAGGCCTTTGATTATTGAATATCCTGTTATTTCTGACTATCCAAATACCCCATCAAGATAGAATAATAATCTCCATAGCGAATGGTAACTTTAATTTCTCCTTAATATCATCAATGGCTTCATATACTGATACCCCCCCCCCCCCCCCGTGTCTTTGTGGACAAATGAAGTCCCAACAGTTTTCAGGAAAAGGGAATGACCAACAAATGTGTTAATGTTTCTTCTTGTGAACATTCCATAACAACACATGAGTATGATTGTAACTACATATTTTTCCTTCTAAGGAGATTCTTGTTATTTAAACAGTCTTGAAGTAGTAACCAAAAGAAGAAGTATTCCAAATCCATGAAAAGTGCGGTGGTGTGGGTTGATACCCAATCATGAATTTATAGGCATGTTAAGAAGTGAATTTATTATTCCCCCAGATGTAAGACCAAATATCCTTTCTGTCTTCTTGAATCTTTACTGAAGCTTGGTGACATATAATTTCCATTTTCTCAAACTCATTGAAAGCTTGCTGGGATAAAGGTAGGTGAAATAGGTCTTCCAGAAACACTGTTTGCACCATTTCATTTATAGTGAAGTTTGTATTTTTTGCAAAAGATAGTAGATGTGGAAATTTGTGATGAAGACATTGGTCCTCCCAAAGATCTGTCCAAAATAAAATGGTTTTACCATTACCCAAGTTTCCTCTAGCCATGTCCTTGTATGTATCTAGTAATTTGAGATGTGATCTCCACCAGAATGATCCTTCCAAACAATGACTAGGGACATAACCATCAGCATAATAATATTTTTTCACCAATTTGACCCAAGGAATGTCATGATCATTATAAAACTTATCCAAAAAATTTAGCAGCAAGGCATTGTTTTGGATATTCAGATTTAGAACACCTAATCCTCCTTGACTTTTTGGTTTACAGATTTTGTCCCAAGCCACAAGAGCTGAACTGTTAGCCTGAACATATGCACTTTTCGAACCTTTCTTTCTCCATAAGAAGTGTCTGAAATATTTGATCAATTGATTTTTGATAGTAGGTGGTACTTCTATGCAACTCATATAGGACATTGGCAAGGAAGATAAAACTGATTTGACCATCTCTAGTTTACCACCATAGTTGAGGAAATTAGCTATTCCACAAAGTCTCTTTTCCACTCTCTGAACCATTGGTATGAAATATTATAGGGAGGGATTTGTAAGGCCTAAAGGTAAACCAAGATATGTAAAAGGAAAAGATCCTTTTAGACAGTTCAAGGTATTTGCAAAATGTTCCAATCATTCACTATCCAAGTTAATGGGGATCACACTTGATTTCTGGTAGTTTACCTTCAAACCAGTTGAGGCAGCGAGGGTGTTTAAAATAGATTTTAAGCAAAGCAGTTCTTGAGCATCAGCCTTCATGATTAGGAGGGTATCAATAGCATACCGAATTACAGGGTAATCAGGACAGGCAGGGCAGATGAGAGGGGCTGATATCAAATTCGAAGCCATTGCTTTATTCATTAAGGTTTGAAGAAACTCAACAGAAAGGACAAAAATGAGTGGTGATAATGGGTCTCCTTGTCTTACTCCTCTTTTGCAGCAATTTTTTTCCAGGAACACCCTTTAGTAAGACAGATGAGGTACCAGAGCTAAAAAGTAATTGAATCCATTTTATCCATATTTCACCAGATCCTCTAGCCTTAAGAATCTCAATTATAGCATTATTTTGAATCATGTCAAAAGCCTTCTCAAAATCTAGTTTTAAAACAATAATTTATTCTTTTGATTGATGGCATTGGAACGGATATTCAAACCCCCAGCTTAGACAGTCTTGAATGGATCTTTGTTGAAGAAACCCATATTGATTTTTATGGACCAGATTCAGAATAACCTTCTACAGCCTATTTGCAAGCAATTTAGTGATGATCTTCAACACATTATTAAGAAGGGATATGGGTCTAAAATCTGATGGAGTTTCATGGTAGTTCTTTTTAGGAACCAATGTGATGAATGAAGAGTTGATGCTTTCAAGAGAGATTTTATGATCATAGAAGTCCTGTATCAGATTTTTTATGTCATTACCAATAATAGGCCAGCAACATTTAATGAATTCATTGTTAAAGCCATCTGGTCTAGGAGATTTGTCATCGGGAAGTTCCTTCACCACATCTTAAATTTCCTTATCTAAGAAAGGAATTTCCAAATTTTCTATCAGGTTTGTTCTCATACCTTCACAAAAGAAATCAGCTAGATTGAAGTGCATTGTAGTATTATCAGATGTACTCATTCTATTTTTGAAAGCAGCCAGCTTTACCTTCATGGTCAGAGATTTCTGCTTGATCAGCATTCTTGAGAGTTGAGATGTAGTTATGTCTATAATTGGTAGTTGCCTTTGTGTGAAATAATATTGTGTTTCCATCTCCAAGCTTGACCCATTTGATCTTACCCCTTTGTTTCCAATAGGACTTTTCATTTTGAAGTATAGTAATGACATGAGGCTTCAGGATATCTCTCAGGTTCCATTCTGAAATATTCAGGCATCTTAATTCTTCTAAATTGTCCAGTAATTCAGTAACCTAATTAACTTTATCAATTTGCTATTTGAGGTAAGGGAGGATTTTAGCCCAAAGCTTTAGACCTCTTCTAACATTCTTTAGCTTAGCATTGATATTCTTTGCACTGTCATGATATGAAATTGGTATATTCCAAGCATTTTGCACAATGCCAATAAAATCACTGTGCTGCAACCAGTAATTCTCCAATCTAAAAATGCTTACCCTAGGGATTTTCATCCCAATGATAATAATACATGGAGTATGATCAGAAGTAGGTCTCACAAGAGGGTAAATAAGTGTTGATGGGTAAGAAGAAGTCCATGAGCTTGAGGTGAAGAACTAGTCCAATCTTTCTAAAAGGGGGTCTTTCTGCATATTACTCCATGTAAATTTTTCCCTTTTAAAGGCAATTCAATCAAGCCTAGATTACTGATAGCTTCATTACAAAGCAGCATGTCATTGATATCCCCTCCACTTTTATTTCTGTCAGAAGGTTTCCTTATGAGATTAAAGTCACCACCACAAGCCAATCCACACCATCAGCAATATCAATATTATGTAGCCAATGAATGAAAGAAGCTTCTGTATGTGTATCACATGGTCCATAGACATTAGTAAGATACCAGGTATCATTGGATAGATTGGATATGAACTTTATGGAGATAAAGAATTCATTTATCAAATCCAATTCACTAGAAAATAAATCCCCATTCCAAATGGTAATAATTCCTCCAGAAGCACCAACAGAATGTAAGAACTCAAACTTATTGAATTTCTTAGGACAAAATTTCTTTAGGTAATCAAGGTCAAAGTTCTCCTTCTTAGTTTCTTGCAGACAGATAATATCACAATTTGATTCATCAATTTTGTAAAATAAGGCTACCCACTTTTTTCAGAATTTATCCCTCTTATATTCCAGTTCATAATTTTCCAATTTCTTGTATTATCCATAAAAAGATTTGAGTTGTGATACTATGATGGGCAGCAAGGTATACACCCAGATAGAGCAAAGAACATAGCAGGTACAACTTTCTTCAACACAGCAGCGGTGCCATCTCAACATCCACAAATGGCTAAAAGTCATCAAAAGACAGCAATAAAGAGGTCTATTACAATACCTAGAGAGACTTAAAGTGTCCTAGTCACCCACCAGATTACTAATATTGTAATGCATTATAATTATTTCTTGGATAACTTCTTGTGCTGGTGAGAACCATCTCCAGTAGGAACATTCTTCTTACCATTAGTCTTGATAGAACTTGTGGCAGATCCTCTTCCTCTTCCAGAAGAAAATAGAGGCTTCTTGGCCCAGTAGTGCCTTCCCTTTTTCAACAACAATCTGTTTCTTAGCTCTTTTCAATTCCTTCCTCAAAGAATCCTTGCAAAAGCGAAGGTAGCAAGCTTTTAACAATTTTCCTTGTACTAATGTTAGGTGGGCAAAGATTGCATGTCAAGACAATCTTTACTTGTTAGTATAATTGGTAATGACTCTTGAATCCATCATTTAACTCAATGATTCCGGGACTTCTTCACTCAATTTCATTTCTCAATAAGAGAGTGGAGTTTCCTCTTTCTTATAGGGGTACTAGGTGAAGGAGGTGCTTCTCTCGAATCTCATCCAACCTGGTATCTTTTCCCCTCAAGAATCCAAAGTAGGTAATCCTAGCAACTGAGTAATAATATAAGAATAGGTAGAAATGGATTGCTCTTCCTCATTTAAGTTTTTTTCCTTTAAGATATCCCACATTGCTGTAGATTGTAGGAAAATGATTTGCTCCAATCAAATTTATCAGCCTGTCAAAAACATTAGAGTGATGTAATTGGAAATCCAATCTTACGTGAATATCAAAACTTCTGTACTCTTACAATCGATCTTGCAATGAGGGGCAAAAGAACCTATCCTGCAGGTCCAATCCTTGTTTTGAGAAAGATTGTTTGAAGCAAAGATGAAGGATCAGGAATCAAGGCAAAGTGGGTATGCACAAACCCAACCTCAAGGTGTGCCAAGTGAGGTGAGAGCATCTCGTGGTATCCTCCAAGAAATTCTCCTCCTCAATTATCGGGCCACTATTCATATCCTCGTGATCTCGGGAAAGTTGTAGGCATTCATTAAGTGTTCCAAACCATCCCCAAGTGTGGAATTCTAAATATCTTGAATCACCCCATCCTCATCATCAAGAGTTAAACTTATATTTTGGTTCTCATTCCCCACAAACAAGCCGTAATCCATTGTGACCAAGTGAATAGAAGAAGAGATCTGTAATAACATCAAGTATCTTGAGGGGAGAGGATGTTGAGGATCATTAGGTAGCACATCCTCCATAATGACATCAATCTGCTTGGTTCAAAGCAACATTTGTATGATTTTTTGCTGAACAATATTTTGATTATTTCCTATAGCCTCAGTGGGCTCCTAGCCCTCATCATCATTGTTGTTGAGGCTGCCAGCCTGGAAGTTGGCTGTGAGGTACAAACAAAGTTAGCAAAGCAGGTCTCAAATTAGGAAGTGGGTGAGGGTCTGCTCCCCTCATTAGGTGTAGTGGATCCTCATCTCGTGGGACCACCACCAAGCATGTTCTGCAATAACACCTTAACAGAGAATGTCCAAGACTGAGATTCAGGAGAGTCTCCTGCAAGGAATCCTTGACACTCTTTGGAATGTCTTCTAGATCAACAATGACCCTAACTTTAGCCATGATTCTGCTCTCTTTGTGGTTGGGGATATTTTCCCACATGATCAGCTTACCAAAGTCGTGAGAAGATGCGCATCAAGATCCTAAGTATACCAGTGATCAAGAGGGGGGCTGTAACCACAAGTTGAGAATCCCCAAACATCCCTATTAAACTGAAAGCCCTTCTCCAATTGATGCCTTCATTGTGCTTAGAAAAGAAATGTGCAAAATTCTCCTCAAAATGGAATGGGTCTTTCCTTTAATTAGACATGTCTCGCTCGCTAGTAAGTGCAAATTTAATATATGTAGAGAATTCCAAAAGGATGTAATTGACTATATTCTAAATGAACATGCATCTCATTTGGCCTTAAAATCATGCGCAATTCTTCAATGTTCTCAAATGGAATCTGACCCGGAGGAACGGAGCAATGGTGGTGATGGCGTATCGCTCATGGAGTTTTCCGAGGCGATGTGAGTCAACTCGATCACCCTCTCTCGATTCCCAACTCTTCTGTGAACTTTGGAGAATCTCAAAGCCCGTGGCCAAGATTTGCAATCTGTCTTGGGTCACTTGTGAATATTCGCCATTGTCTCCAACAAGGCAATGACAGTTAGAAGAAATCCTTGGTGAAAAGAAATCAACGGAAATGGGTTTGTACTGTGAGGAAGATGTAGAAGACAAGGTCCTGATTTTTCTTTTGGTCTATCAATAAATTTTCCAAGGTCACTAAAAACCTGAAATCGCCGGGTACTTTGGCCTTGAACCAATTGAGATTGTTATTGCTTGGCTAGGCCAGTTTAGGGAAGGACGAGTACTCACTTATCAGGCAAATTTACTCGCTTAACGACATTTGCGTAATTAGCCGAGCTGACCACTACAAGTTTGGCCCATTAACCGTTCGTCGCGATTGCCGCCCGACAGATGAAATCCTATTCAATTTGTCATTAGAGCAAATCGCTTGATTGACTCCTCGGCTTAAAGGCCATTTATTCCATTCAATGTGAATATTATTAGTAGGAAAGGCGGTTAATATCACCTGATTCAGCGATTTGCCCGTAAAGATGATTGAAAACATTTTTTTTTGAAACCACCATCCATTCAGATGCAAGCTCCTTTATAATATTTTTTTCTCCTTAGCTCTCCAATTCGACCACCATTTCTAGAGATTAAAAACATTCAAACATGTCCACCGAGAATTTCCCCATATTGTAAATTTCAAAACCCACTAATCTAGAGGCAACCAAAATTTAAATGTTCCACAGAAATGTTCGACTCGATAGGAAGATGCTTTTCCTCCAAAAATAGCCTGAAT
The DNA here is from genome assembly GCA_023614405.1 of Avena insularis. Classification (NCBI taxonomy): domain Eukaryota; kingdom Viridiplantae; phylum Streptophyta; class Magnoliopsida; order Poales; family Poaceae; genus Avena; species Avena insularis. The sequence goes on from CM042688.1 coordinate 261,126,677, forward strand.
GGTCAATCCGATCGAAAGTTAATATCCAACTTAAATTTAGCTTCCAAAGAAATAACTGTAATGAAATCTCTCTTGAAACCCCAATGAAATTGATGTATCGATTCAAACTTCTTAAAGATGTTAGCTTAAAGATCGCACCAATGTAAAAGTCAAGAGCAAAAGTGTACGTAACTAGAAGCATTTGATCTTTTGGGATTTCCTTGTCCATGATATACTATAGAATCCAAAATTTGATCGCTAACTATAACTTTATGAGAAGGCATAGCAATGACACTTCCTCTACCAATAGATTCATCTTTCAAAAGGAACCTTGCATCAAGAACTATTTCCTTTGAGATCTAGTAGAACAACCCTTCTAGCTTGAGGATTTAAGAATAAGGAATGCGCCTCAAGAAATTGGAGAAAGAACTAATAGATTCACATGACACTTCCATCTCAAAGGAGAGAGAACCAATCCAGAGGAAGACCGAGGAGATCTAGGGCCAGACTCATGAACGCTGATGGCCCAAAATATATCGAGCTCGTTGGGGAACCCCAAGAGGAAGGTATGATGAGCACAACAACAAGTTTTTCCTCATTTATGAAACCAAGGTTTATCGAACCAGTAGGAGCAAGGAAACACCTCCAACGTGTTGCTAGTCGACTTTGTAGGGCGACTACCAAGGCTAGCAAAGAATGTGGAAACTCGCATAACACAACCACAAAACTTTGCCTCAACTTACGTGAGGTTGTCAATCTCACCGTTTTGCTGAAAACAAAGGATAAACGTATTGTGGAAGAAAGTAATAGTTTGCGTAAAAGTAAATGTAGAGCAAAGAACATTTGTAGATTGATGGTAAAATAAAGGACCGTGGTCCATAGTTCACTAGTGGTGGTTCTCCTTAAGATAGATGACATGTTGGGTGAACAAATTACAGCGGGCAATTAATAAACATCGAGAAAGCATACATGCATATACTAAACATCTTGACTCCTTTGAGATTTGATTGGGCATTACAACATTATACATAGACCGAATCCAACCGCATCTATGACTAATAATCCACCTTCAAAGTTATCATCCTAACCCCCTCCAAAGATTAAGTTGTGTAAGCAACAGATAATTGCATTACACATTGCGGTAAAGTAAACAATACGATTGTTCTATGAACAAAGTATTGCTGTTTTCTCCCTAGTAGCAACATCACATGTAGTACCTTAGAGATTTCTATCACTTCCCTGCATTACTAGAGGCATGAACCCACTATCGAGCATAAATATTATCTCTTGGAGTTGCTAGCATCTACTTGGCCAAGATAGCTACTAACAACGGAAAGCATGCAAGATCACAAATAACAAAGACATGATAGAATCAATAATCAATCTGAAATAGCATCTCAATATCCATCGGATCCCGCAAACACAACATGTAGAATTACAACACAGATGATCTTGATCATGAACGGAGATCACAAGATCGAGACATGATAGCACAAAGGAGAAGAACCAACCATCTAGCTACTACATGGACCCGTGAGTCCAAGGATGAACTACTCATGCATCACATCGAGGTTTGCATGGTGATGAAGAAGGCCTGGTGGTGAATTTCCTCTCCGGTGCCGGAAGAGCTTCGATCCCTCTCGATCTAGGGATGGAGATGACAAACGGCTATAGACTCTTTCATGGAATTTTGATCGGTACTTAGGGTTTTGTATCGGAGCCATCTTATAGGCGTAAAGGGGAGGCCGACGGGTGCCCTGGCGGCCACCACCCCCGGCCGGTGCGGGCCCAGCCGCCCGTGGTGTGGTCGGCCCCTGCCCCTCTCTGCCTAGTATTCGCCCGTGTCCCCTTGGTGAAATATTGACTTTGGCTTTTGTCCCGGCCCAATTCGAGAATATTCATTTTCCGACTTTCCGAACCAAAAACAGAGAAAATAGGCACGTCACTGGGCATCTTGTTAATAGGTTAGTCCAAGAAAGTGTATAAAATACTCCAAAGTGTGGACAAAACATAAGAAAGTAGATAAAACCAAGCATGGAACATCAAAATTATAGATAATGCTAGCAACGCTTCAATATCCCCAAGCTTAACTCCTGCCGCCCTCGAGTAGGTAAGTGATAAAAGAAAGAATAATTTTGAGGTGACATGCACCATCATAAACTTGATCAAAGTATGCGAAACATTGATACTGGGATCATAGTACTTCAACATACCATGAAAGACAAATTTCTAACAATAAGACATAGCAACTATGTTGCAACATGAAAAGGCACAAACAAAAGATTCATGAATAACAATGCTTTGCAAGACGCTTGTTTGTTTCATAAAGAAAACATAGCATAGTGGCATTCAGCCTGCCCTCATAGAGTAGCAAATATAAATGCATAGGACACCTTCAAAGTTCATAAGAGGACTAGATACAAATAGTTTAAGAACACGAATATCAAAATTATGCATCAATCAACAAGTCTTGGGACAATGCACGAGAACTAAGAATGGCCACTATGCTCTCAAAATAGGTGCGTAAAGATAGAAGATGGAGACTCAACATAAAAGTAAAGAAAGGCCTTCATAGAAGGAAGTAGGATTCAAGTTTCATAAAGAGTTTCCAAAAATTATGGTACTTATTAGCTTTCAGCCTCATTGCCCCTATCATAAGCATCTTTAGGTGATTAAGGTTAAAGTGACACAACTAAGAGGATATGCTTGACAAGTTATAAGCTGAAATCTCATGCCCCTTACTTATGAAGACCGAACCTCATGCTACTCAACTTTAGTCACAAGTAAGCTCTTGTCATTGTAAGTACATATGTATCATAGAGAAATGCAAACGAGGTACCCCTTGCACATGATATAGAATCTACACCATAATAAAAATTACAAGGAAAGTAGACAATGAGCATCTCAGCAATCTTTTTATTTGCTATTTGCATAGGTTTTTATTGAGGATGTTTCATAGAGTGCTCAGTATGGTTATGCTGCAAGTTTCCACGATGATTAGGCATGGCTTAGGCTAGCTACCAGCTTTCTCTAACACATACAAACTCCATGATCTTACAAGTTCCCTTTATTTCACAATCACGGATCCATAAGCAAAAGAACATGATATCAACTAGGTACAATGTACAAGTGCAATGTTGAAAGCGTTCCCCAAGATACATGGTTTTGCTAACTTCAACTTATAAAGCGCAAGCATATACGCAACAAAGATGGACGCAATGGTTCAAGTTTAATAAGTGCAAGAAAGTAAAGTGTGCCATTCAAGTTCGTGAGAGCTTTAATCACTAATTTTCACATAACAAGTTTAATTCAGAAGGTAGATAAAAACATGAATATACTTGGAATAGCAAATGCTAATAGGTAGGTATGGTGGACTCTTTGGAATAACTTGGTTTTAGGAGTTGGATGCATGAGTAGAACTCACACTTGGTTATGGAGGCTAGCAAAAGACTGGGAGCGACCAACTAAGAGAGCAATAATGGCCATAATCATGCAAAGAGACAAAACATCATTAATCAAAGCATAAAGTGATATTACAAGTCGAAAACTAAAGGATCATAAAGGCTATGGTGACTTGGGATAGTCATAACATACCAATCTACGAAAAGTCCCGATTGTTTCGATTTTTGGAATGGGATATTTACTAATCCCCATGAATAGGATCAAACCTTATTCCATGCTATTTCCATAAGATTCTTATTTATTTCTAAGCAAGCCCTCGAGAGGGCTTAGTTGATCATGATTTTTGTTTTCTCTTTCTTTTCCTTTTTGTTTGTTTCGAGAAAGATACCGTCTGATTCTCCTTCTATTGATTCTTTTCCCATCGCGATGTATGGATCCATGTGTCTACATACCTAGTTTCTGTTCATGGATTAACGAAAATGTGCAAGAGCTCTATTTTCCTCTGTCATTCTATGAGTCGCTTACTTTTTGCATATGGCACCCCACTCCTTTGGCAAGATCTACTAATTCGGAACTTAATTTGAAAGCCATATTTCGACCCGAATGATTTTGGGATGCTTCTAATAACCAACAAATGACAAGTGCTCTTCCTTGTTTAGATCCTATTTCAATCGGAACTTTCCGCGTCGATCCTTTTTTATTACGTCTTGTTTTTACTCCTATGCGCCAAGTCAACCCAAATAAAGCATCAAAGGAGAATACCACAATACTATGATTTAATATGCTAAAACAACGATGATTCTTCCAAAGGCACATTAATCAATCTCAATTGTTTATAACAAGTCATGCTACAGCAAAGATCACTACATAAATCCAAAACAAAATCAAGCATGGCATGACAAAGCATAGCCACAAATAAAAAACAAGCTCCTTTACCACTTAAGCATGAACTTTCCTACTGTTTTCCAATCCAAACCAAACTATTTGAAAACCAATGCATGAAAGAGGAGGTCCAACCAATTTATTCAGAAAACTAAGAAAACTAAGCAAATGAAAACCAAAAACAAAAAACAAAGACGCTCCAAGAACAACATTAATCGTAATGAAACAATAAAAATGAAGTGTTTGGAAGAAACCTAGGATTTTTATTGAGGAAGAAGGGGATGCCTTGGGCATCCCCAAGCTTTGACGCTTATACTTCTTGGATATTTCTTGGGGTGACACACGTGGCATCCCCAAGCTTGAGCTTTAGTCCATTCTTCATCTCATTGCATCATTCTCTCCATACACCTGAAATTTTTCCTTCATACAAAACTTCACACAATCTTTATTAGCAACATTAGTGCACTCAAGATAATAAGTTTAGGTTCAATTTCAACACCAATAAAACTTCAATGAAAACACAAGCTACTGTAGAACTTCCCTCAAAAAGCTCAATTCCCTAAAGAGAACTCAAAAAGGAACCAACAGGAAGCAAATGCAAATAATGGCAGAAATCTGTCAAAACAGACCAGCAGGTAAAAACCATTTTTTTCGAAGACCTTCTGTTGCTCAAATAAATACGTGTTAAACTAACGAAAGTTAGATAACAACTTGGGGCAAAAGCACAAAAATTTATGCCTCAAAACGACATACAGAGATTTTACACGAATTTTTACGGTGAAGTACAAAAATCTCTTTCGGGACAACAACTTTCCCAATCATTACTTCTCTCTCATTAGAGGTTACTCTTGGCACAAAAAGCAAATAAAAAGGATAAGGAGCGGTTATTGCTGAAGTAACCAACAAGACTCATCTAAAACCTTTGGGTTATCTCCCAATAAGTACTTTTCTTTAATGCCTTTAAGTTAGGCATAAGAAGCAAGAAAAAGAATCAAATGTTCTCAAATGAAGAAGCATTAAGAGAAAATTTTGTTTTCATAGGAGAGGCAAAATAAATCTTCTCTCTCTTATTAGGGAAGTGTTCTATACCTTTCTTGAGTGGGAGTTGATATTTAATGGTGCCTTATTTCATATCAATAATTGCACCAACAGTTCTAAGAAAAGGTCTTCCCAAAGTAATAGGACAAGAAGCATTGCATTCAACATCAAAAACATACAAATCAACGGGGACATAAGCATTGTTAACCATAATAAGAACATCATTAATACTCCCCATGAGTTTATTTTTAGCATTATCATCAGGTGGGATATTCAAATAACAATCTTCCAATGGTGGCAAATCAAGCATATCATAAATCCTTCTAGGCATAATAAAAATACTACTATCAAGATCACATAGAGCTTTGAAATCAAAATCATTCACTTTCATTTTAGTGATGGGTTCCCAACTATCTTCTAGTTTCATAGGAATAGAAGCTTTATGTTTCATCTTTTCTTCTTTAATTTTTATGAGAGCATCAGTAATGTGTTTTGTAAAGGCCATATTCATAGCACTAGCATTAGGACTTTTAGCAAGCTTTTGTAGGAACTTAATAACTTCAGAGATGTTGCAACCATCAAGATCAAAATCATAATTATCATCTAAAGTAGTAGATCTATTACTAGCCTCAACACTAGTGGTAGTGATAGTAGAAACACTAATGTTTCTAGCAATTTCATCTTCTCTTTCCCACTAAGCATGCAATTCAGCTAATAGTCTAACATTTTCATCAATTCTAACTTGTATGGCATTAGTAGCAGCAAAGGTATTATCAATAGTTTCAGGTTTAGAAGCCATTTTATTAATCAAAGAGGATTGTGCTTCAGACAAAGATGCTATATTTCTTTCAACATTAGAGAGTTTTTCCTCAATAGTTTTATTGAAAGCAGTTTGTTTACTAATAAAATCTTTAAGCATAACTTCAAATTCAGAGGGAGCACTCCTATTATTGTTGTAGGAATTTCCATAAGCATTACCATTAGTGGGAGGATATGGCCTATAGTTATTATTACCAAAATTATTCCTCAGAGGCATTGTTGCTAAAATTGTTATTTCTTATAAAGTTCACATCAACTTGCTCTTCTTGAGCAACCAAAGAGGCTAAGGGAACATGATTTGGATCAATATGAGCCTTCCCATTAACAAGCATAGACATAATAACATCAATTTTATCACTCAAGGAGGAGGTTTCTTCAACAGAATTTACCTTCTTACCTTGTGGAGCTCTTTCAGTGTGCCATTCAGAATAGTTAACCATCATATTATCCGTAAGCTTTGTTGCAGCACCCAAAGTAATGGTACCTCCAGCAGTAGAATCCAGAGATTTCTTGAAGAATAGTTCAATCCAGATAAAAGGTTTGGATAATCATCCAAACAAATACCCATGAGTGGGACAATTCTTTACCAAAGATTTCATTCTTTCCCAAGCTTGAGCAACATGTTCATTATCAGATTGTTTAAACTTCATTATTTCACTTCTCATAGATATAATCTTAGAAGGAGGATAGTATTTTCCAATGAAAGCATCTTTGCATTTAGTACAAGAATCAATACTATTCCTAGTTAGGGATTGCAACCATTCTTTATCTTTTCCTCTCAAAGAGAAAGGAAATAATTTAAGCTTATTTATATCCCCATCTATATCCCTATGCTTTTGCATCTCACAAAGTTCAACAAAGTTATTTAGATGAGCAGCAGCATCTTCATTACCAATTCCAGAAAATTGTTCTCTCATAACAAGATTGAGTAAAGCAGTTTAATTTCAAAGAAAGTAGCTTCAGAATAGGTGGAGCAATAGGTGTGCACATGAAATCATTGTTGTTGGTGCTAGTGAAGTCACACAACTTAGTATTTTCAAGAGTAGTCATTTTTGTGTGTTCTTAATAAAGAAAGCAAACTAGTAAAACTATTTTTTGTGTGTTTTTAATAAGAAACAAGCAAACAAAGCGAAAAGTAAACTAAGCAAAACAAAATAACAAAGTAAAGATATTGGTTATGAGGGACTCCCCTTGTGAAGATGTCCTTGACTCCCCGGCAATGGCGCCATAAAAAGTACTTGATGGCCCAAAATATATCGTGCTTGTTGGGGAACCCCAAGAGGAAGGTATGATGAGCACAACAACAAGTTTTCCTCGCTTATGAAACCAAGGTTTATCGAACCAGTAGGAGCAAGGAAACACCTCCAAGGTGTTGCTAGCTGGACTTTGGCAGCATCACCGTGCTAGCAAAGAACGTGGAAACCTGCACAACACAACCACGTAACTTTACCCCAACTTACAATGAGGTTGTCAATCTCACCAGTTTTGCTGAAAGCAAAGGATTAAACGTATTGTGTGGAAGAAAGTAATAGTTTGCAGAAAGTAAACAAAAAGCAGTAAACAGTTGTAGATTGATGGTAAAAGAAAGGACCGAGGTCCATAGTTCATTAGTGGTGGTTCTCCTTAAGATAGATGACATGTTGGGTGAACAAATTATAGCGGGGCAATTGACAAACATTGAGAAAGCATACACGCATATACTAAACATCTTGACTTTGAGATTTGATTGGGCATTACAACATTATACATGTAATCGCAATCCAACCAAGCATCTATGACTAATAATCCACCTTCAGTTATCATCCTAACCCTCCAAGATAAGTTGCAAGCAACAATAATCGACACGATTATGTAAAGTAAATAATACGATTGTTCTATGAACAAATGATTGTTGTTTTATCCCTAGTAGCAACATCACATCTAGTACCTTAGAGATTGCCGCTGCCCAGACATTAGAGGCATGAACCCACTATCGAGCATAAATACTAACTCTTGGAGTTGCTAGCATCTACTTGGCCAATATAGCTACTAACAACGGAAATCATGCAAGATCACAAATAACAAAGACATGATAGAATCAATAATCAATCTGAAATAGCATATCAATATCCATCGGAGCCTCGCAAACACAACATGTAGAATTACAAATAGATGATCTTGATCATGAACGGAGCTCACAAGATCTAGACATGATAGCACAAAGGAGAAGAATCAGCCATCTAGCTACTACATGGACCCGTAGTCCAAGGATGAACTACTCACGCATCACACCGGAGGCTTGCATGGTGATGAAGAAGGCCTCCAGGGTGAATTCTCCCCTCCGGCAGGTTGTTGGGAAGAGCTTCAGATCCCTCCCGATCTAGGGATGGAGATGACGGCGGCTACAGACTCTTTCGTAGAATTTTGATCGGGTACTTAGGGTTTTTGTATCAGAGGCATCTTATAGGCGAAAGGGGAGGCCGAGGGGGTGCCCTGGGCGGCCACACCACCTCAAGCGGGCGTAGGCCGCACTGGCCAGGTGGTGTGGCCGGCCTGCCCCTGCCCTCTTCGCCTTGTATTCTAGCCCGTGTCCCCTCGTGAAATATTGACTTTGGCTTTTGTCTCGCCCAATTCCAAGAATATTCATTTTCGACTTTCCGGAACCAAAACAGCAGAAAAGTGCTGTAATCGTGGCATCTTGTTAATAGGTTAGTCCAATAAAGTGTATAAAAATACTCCAAAGTGTGGACAAAATATAAGAAAGTAGATAAAAACCAAGCATGGAACATAAAAAATTATAGATACGTTAGTAACATATCAAACACCAACTAACAACTCATTGATCATAGCGAAGTGAAAAGGAAAATGTACCATAGTGCCAATGTTGAAACTTTCACCCTTCTGAAACTCTCTACCTTCCAAGGCAAATCCATTAGCATTATTCAGCACCAACCAATTCCTAGAGGGCCAAAAAACCATAGTGCCCTCAAGAAACTTGCCCTCCTCCGAGGCACCTGTGAAAGAAAGCTTCCAAGAGCTGGCCAAGTCCTCCATGGAAAACCACCAGCAAGAGATAGGTTGGAAGGTGAGGAGGAGGGGAACACTTTGATTGGAACAAAAGGAGGAGATGGACACCGTGGAGGGAGATCGCCGGTGGTGGAGGTTAGCACGGGGAGGCTAAGGTGGAGCCATGCCTAATCCACACACAATGAAGTGGGTGTGGTGATGCCTAACCTGTTGTATTGCATGATTTTTCATATTTTACTAGTAACTCAGTTTGCGCTGATATTTTAGGATATGGTTCGTAATGTTCTGTAGCATAAGTACAAAAATAAGCAAAAATTCCTGATGTGTTTAGGTTGCCCAGAAAATTTTGTGAACATTGTTGTATTTTCAGGACAAATTCTGTCCATTACTTTAAAGATTGTAGGTTTACACCCAAATGAATTTTAATAAAAAAACTATTATGTGGATGGTATGCCACTAAAAAAACTTCTGGAACATAATCAAAATTATTTTGGCTTGTGTGTTGTTTATAATGATGGTTTGCTTGTGTGTCAATTGATTGTTTCATATAGTTTTGGGTAATACTTCCCTAGTCTTTCTATCTATAACTCGTCTATGGTGTCCCAATAGATGCCTCCCTGTCATCAACCTGATGATATCGTGCGGCTCGTGGCATCCCAGACTCAACTGGCATAGATGATGACCCAATTCATGGCTACCCAAAACAACAACAATAACAACAATGGGAACAACCAGCCCCAGGGGATGCTCTCACCAGGTTTCTGAGACTGAGGCCATCTAAGTTTTCCACTGCACCTGAACCTATGATTTCTCTTGACTAGCTACGCTTGGTGAACAAGGATCTAGTGACTTTTGGTTGCACCGATGCCGAGAAGGTGAGATTTGTTTCTCACCTATTGGAGCGACCAACTGCTTTTTTGTGGGTTTCCAGATCACCCACCCCATTGCTGCTGTCACCTGGGATATGTTTGACAAAGGTTTCAAGACCAACCACATCTCTGCAGGGACCATGAGCTTGAAGAGGAAGGAGTTTCGCAACCTGCATCAAACCAATCGCACGGTAGCGGACTACGAGAAGAGTTTAACCATCTGCTCGCTATGCCACCGAGGATGTTGACACTAATGCTAAGAGGATAGAGAGGTTCCTGGATGGTCTCAATGATGAGCTCTCTCTGCAGTTGTTAGTGGTCAATTGACCTACATTCTAGGGGTTGATGGACGAGCCCAGAATTATGGAAGGAAAGCACAAGCAGGTGGAAAATCACAAGAGGAAGCACAATGGAAATTACAACTCAGGGCGGCACCGGAGGACCCATACCTTCCATAATGGGAATGGGAACTCTAGGTATCACCGTGGAGGTAATGGACATGACCGCCATGGTGACAATGGACATCAACACCATGAAGGAGGAAATGTCCACAATTTTGGAGGCAACAATTGTCATAACCACAACTATCAGAAGAAGGATATTATCCAAGTGACGTGTTTCAAGTGCAACCAGAAGGAACACTATGCTGATAACTTCTCAGATAAGAGGACTAAAGCTGGAGACAAGCCGGATTCAACCCTGAAGGCAACTACAAACCATTTTAATGTGGGGAAAGACTCAACAAGCTAGGCTTCGTGACTAGTAAGTTCCTAGCTAATTCATGCATAATGCTCGTGATTTTTCAACACTAGTGCACCATATGCATTCATATTAAGGCATTCATGGATAAGAATAGTTACATGTGGAGTTACTTAGAGGATCTGTTAAAGTGAACTCACTGGAGAAGAATTGATAGCTAGTACAAGATGCAATTAAATCCTGGAGATTGGTAGCACACAAATTTCCATTAGCTTATTTAAATTGGATTCACAATCTTAGAGAGAAGAAGAAATAATATGTAGTCCAACAATTAGCCTTGGAGATGCTAGGTTCAATCATCTTAAGGGCGTTAGCCTCGAGTATATCACCCACATCTTGCTAGCCATTTCGAATCTCGAGGACGAGGTTCATTTTAAGGGGGTTAGTCTGTCACATCCTAGATTTTAGAATGGGAAAGGTTTCATAGGATTCATCTACATTGCATCATGACATTCATGTCAAATTTTATCTCCAAAACCCTTTGAAAACCAAAATTCGATTTCTCAAAAGGCTCCTACAAGAGATCAACTAAAGGATTTATAAATCCACTATTTGCAAACTAGTGAAAATGCCAAAAAAAAGGATCCTAAGATAATCCTTTGGTTTTTAGAAAATTTTAGAGACAAAAATCAATCCATTTGAAGTTTATATGAAAAATATATAAAATAAATAAGAAATAGAAAAAGAATAAAATCAAAAGGAAAAAAGAATCCTAACCTAACTGGGCCAGCCGGAGCTAGCCCAACACTACCCTATCGCGCGTGCAGCTAGTGGGCCAGCCCAGCAAGCAACCACGTGAGCAAGGTCAAGAATCACCGTCGGCCCACCACGGAGCACTAGCATCCCGTGATCTCCTCTCCTTCTGTTTTTCTTTTCGTCTCCAAGACGGACCCACACGCCGCCCATCGATAGGTGGGACCCTATTGTCATCTCCCTCACTGTGATGTCTCTGACCCACACTTCAACTGCCGCCGCAATTTCTCCAATTCCGTTTAGAATTCTGCCTCCTTCTCGCACCCGAGACCCCCTCTACTTAATTCCCCACCTCAGCAACGAAACCCCTCTCGAAAACCTAAATTCCTTACCGCCAAGCTGTGGAAATTCTTTGCCGTAGTTGCCATTGCCGCCACCACCATTGCCAAGCTACGGGAGGTCGATCTCCCCAATGTTCCAGCCAACCCCTGCCTCGCTTTTCTCTCCAACCTTCTCCTCCTCGATGCATCTCTCACCCTATTTCCCCTCTCACAGATGCACCACAATGATGTCGCGACACTGTCGGAGCTTCAAAACCACCTCATGCCTCCATCCATCCGTTGTCGCCGCTCGATCAAGGAGGAGCCGAAGGCGAGCACCCCATTGACCTTGCCTTGATCTCCTTAGCCTCATCCGCTTCTTCTCCCTCACCAGAAACCACCAGAGCACCGCCCAACACCACCTCCAGAGCCACCGCCGCTGCCGTGAAGTCATCGACAATGAGCCCCCAGATGTTTTTGCTCCTATTAGTCAGATCGCAAACGAGCGACCCGGATTAAATCGGGTTCTAAACCGGCATCGCCCAGTAATGAAACATCGCGTGGCTTATTGCGTGGCAGACCCGTAGACGTCGCGTCAGTGTTGACTAAGCGACGGTCGCTGCCGCCCAGACAAATACCGCTCGTCACCGTATACTCAGCAGGAATATTCCCTTTTAATTTAAACTAATTTAAAATTGCAGAAATCATGTAAGGCTTAGAAAATTCATATAAAAATATTTATATATCCAAAAATAGCAAATAATATACAGTTGGATTTGCAACTTTGTGTAGCTTATTAATATGCAATTGGATCCGACATTTACTGTAAGTATTTGTCATGTTTGATTGGTTTAATACTCTTTTAGAGTAATTAATTGATAGAAAATAAACTACAAATCAGAAAAATACAAATGATATACCTCTGGATTCACAAAATTATATACAACATGATTCTAGAATAAAATTACGATTTTATAGTACAGATAATTTTTGACTTATTAAAAGGAATATTGTAGTATTTTAATTTAGAAAAAAGGCCTGTAAACTATTTTGAAGTGAATCCTTTTGCTCCCGGCTCTAAATAAAAATATCTATCCAGGAGTATTTATTTACCAAGAATTGATTTCCCTGTTTACTATAGAGGATAATTTAAATTGAATAAATCCTAATAAATGGATCTAATTAATGCAATAAATGGTTTTTATGCATTATTTTTTCCATGCATGTCATATGTAAGTATAATGATTAGAGAATCTAAATACTCTACTAGAACTTTTATGAACATGTCATGCATGCATTAGTTGCATTTGTTTGATTCCTATGTGTTGTTGTTTACCCCGATATTATTGAACCATGTAGATTGTGAGGAGTGCAATGTCTGCGACTGTCAAGACTGTTCGTTTGACTCCTACAACCAAGGAAAGTGGTGTTACATAAATGTCCTATTATTTTCCCTATGCATTGTAACTCTATTTTTTGTAGTTGCATGTGTATGAACATTATGCTATGCTATATCCCATTATTTTCGTAGTATATTCCTTGTTAGGTGAGCTACCATATAATAGATGTCCTTAGATGTGCTACTTAGATGAGGGTGAGATTACACCATGATGAACTATGTTTTGAAGGCAATTGTTTTGTAAAAACAAAAACGATTTAATTAATGAATCACCTGGGTGTGATGAGATTGATATGTTTTGGATGGTATAATGTGGAAAGACACCCATGCCTCAGAGGAATGTTTAGTGTCTTGTTTGGTATCTTACGTGTGCAACCATGTGCCAGTGAGTTATGTGTGGTTGGTTGGACTTAGTAGGTCGTGATGAACTAAACCCTTCGTATCCAGAAATATAGTGAATGGTAGGTTGGTACGTTAGGTGCGTGGATGGGTTTGGTGAACTACTTCCCAAATTTTCTCTTCTTGGAATTCTCTCTATTGTGACTCAAAATGCGTGTCATGGTAAGAGCGGGCTGACCATGTCACATGAGTAAAGTGTAAAAACTCCTGCAGGGTGTAAAACAAAGTCCTTAGCCATGTCTCCGGTTATGGAAAATTTGAGTTGCTGAATTTAGAGGCTATGACATGTTCTCGCTCATTCCAATTTCGTAATTTGACAAAATTTGTGGTTGAACTTAATTGGGTTGTGTGCTGAGACATCAAATGGTTTACAAAGGATAGGATCAACTTATTTGATACTGCAAACATGCCTTGAACTCCACAAGCCAAATAAGCATGTAGTGTATAGACTTGTTTCACTCTCTCATAGTTCCACTTGCCATATATTCAAAGTATTGACCACTCCATGGCTGCAATGTTTTATGTTGCAGGTTGTTCCGATTATTCTGAGTGATCTTATAGGTTGTGACCCCTACTCGATATTTGTTCGCCTGTGGCACAATTGATGATGGAGCCTATTGTCTACTTATGCTTCCGTTTGCTTGAACTATTTGTGTTAGCTTTGAGCTAAGCATTATGTAATAATTGCAAATTCTGGATCATTCGATGTAATAATGATGCACTATTATATTCTTTGGTATGCATCTGTACTATGTGTGCTAGTGAACCGATCCAGGAATTGGCATTATACACATGAACTCAGCCTTATCACGCGCGGTATTTAACTAGTAGAGCACAATGGATGTGGTCGCCAGACCATCAGATTGTATCTTTAGGTCTTACCTTTATGTCAAGACATAATATCCGAATGTTTATCAACGCGGAGGTGTTTCAGGTGGCCAAGGAGTCGTTGTCTCTGAACTTGATGTTGTTATGTGCGTATGAGTCACCAATAATTTTGATTACTATATAGTAAACATTGTGGACATAGTCAACACAATGGAGCATTATATGAATATTTTATTTTCTATAGGGTGTGCGACCAGGGTTCCCTATGGGAGTAGCCCCCGAGTGTCTATTTCAGTCGTAGACTCGAGTAGAAACTTAAAGTTGCTGATTGCATGACACATTAATATGGAAGTGCTTCGGATGATCTCACGAACGTCTTTGATACCATCATACAATCGAATGACTGAACAACACTCCCTATGAGAGTAGCCCCGGAGTCCTTAGTCGTATCATAGATTCGAATAAGGAGTTGAAGCGTGCCACTCGAAGATCTTGTATGTGCATAGTCAACGCTTAGTTTGGAGTATCCTCTAAGTGTCTAGGCGAATCATAGATTCGAGCAGAGACTCCAGTCCTTGTGCTTGAGGGCTTCGATTGATAGTATCATAGGCTTATGCTAGACCCATAAGTACATCGGGTGTGTGTGTGACCAGTGATCCTCTTAGGAATAGTCCCCGAGTGTCTGATCGAGTCGTGGACTCAACCAGAAACTCAACATTGATTTGTTGGCATAACTGCAACCAAAGGGTTACTCTACTAGGATGTTTGGCTTTATAAATGTAGTCAAATGTTCCGTTGGATTCCTTGATGAGGTGCATTTGGTTTGAATGGATGATGACATCATGTATGATGACTGGTGAGCTCAATCATCAGTATAAATGACCGATGGTACATGGCATAG
This sequence comes from Avena insularis, assembly GCA_023614405.1. Lineage (NCBI taxonomy): Eukaryota > Viridiplantae > Streptophyta > Magnoliopsida > Poales > Poaceae > Avena > Avena insularis. The sequence goes on from CM042688.1 coordinate 261,141,971, forward strand.
TGGGGCCCAGTAGAAGGCTGGCCGGATTAGACCGTACGATGCACATAATATGGGTATTAACTACGCCTCCTTGATTCACGCGCATAGTGGGGAAAGTGCGACGACGATTTAGCTCTTGTCTGCCATGTGTCTCCGCTTGATGAGCGCCATGCACCCACAACCATGATCCTATGGCCAAGATTGACTGGGCCAAAGTATAAGAAAGGGGTAAATCGTAGTAAAATCCCACTCCTTATTCCTCGCCATCCCCATTTCTCCTGCGCCCCGCCATTGTTCTTGCTAGTGTTGCGCTGGACATGCTGCGTGTGTTCCCGAGCGCATTCCTTGATGCCTCCAAGAAGATACGAGGTGCCACTATGGGGAAGAGCAAGGGCATGGTACCGGAGCCGTTGGTTCCAATGCTGCCACCGCTTCGAAGAAGAATAGCACCGCCACCTAAAGGGTTACCGATGGTAGCTAGCGGCGGTCCACAATGAAGAAGTCGGACCTGTGCTAATTGCGCCTCTCCGGCCCAATTCATGCTTCCGAAGATGATTGCATCATTCCAGGTCCAGAGGTAATCCCCAATCCTCCTGATGGGTTTAGGGTGATGTTCATGGTGTTTGTTCTTTGTGGGCTATCTTTCCCCGCCCACGATTTCCTTCGTGTCCTGCTTTTTTGTATGGTGTTCAACTACATCAATTGTCACCAAATTCAATCCTTCACATTGCTTGCTTTATTACCCTCTACGAGTGTTGGCTTGTCATCGTGCCGCACTTTGGGTTGTTTAATAAGTTGTATGGTACGAAGAGGCAGCCGGGCTCTAGAGGTCATGTATATGAGGTTGGCAGATGCGACATCTCCATCCGCCCAAATCAGTAGTACTTTTCTTTCAAGATAGTCGATTCTACTCAGGGATGGAGAGCCAAGTGGTTCTACATCCATGACCAGAAGGTTGGTGAGAAAAACTATGGTGTAATACCTCGGACCCTACGCTCTAAACTCAAGCTTGATGAACCAAAAGTGGACAGACGACTACCGTGGGGCAGATCCACACACGTAGGCTCCACCTCGTGGAGCAGGGCACGGCCTAAGCTAACCACCCCACCCACTTTTTAGAACATCGACTAGAGCGAGTATGAATTATCACGTAAACATTAAAACATACACAAATTAGTATGTATGTTAGCTTACATACAATAGACATCAAAGCCACACCATCTAAAATAGTAGAAACAGAATATTCAACGCCATACCAAGATCCAAATATCGAGATAGATATAATAGTTTAGGATACATCCTCATACATCAAGCAATAGCGTATCAAGCAGAAGCGGAAAACATGATCCGAGTACAGATAAGAAGCAAATTGGCATAAGATGCCCTGAACATAAGCACATCCCACCCACAGATCTCATGGATCTCCATCCCTAATCTCTACACCGCATAATCATTGCCACCATCATCCGCTCCTCAACCCAAAGAACCTTACGGAGAGTATACCTGTCCATTTGAACCAAATATTTATCGTGTCAGACCCTAGGGGTGCTCAACAAGTCTAAAAGCATCTAAAGGGAACAACCTAGGGGTGACGCAATTGCAGCGAAAGGTAATAGAGACACGCTACACATCCGCCCAGCCGAAGATGGACGGGCACTCGTTAATTAATAACAATATGTATATAAGCAACATAAATAAACATCACTCGCCCTCCTTCTCACTTACTGATGAGAAGGCGGAAGAACATCCCATCTGTTGGCAATTTTATTAACCATTCCATGAGTCTTGCACTATTTACTAGTCATGTCTTAGTCAAATTATATGCGGTACTTTAGTTATGCTTTTCTATGATCGAGAAGAATTGTGCTCCAAGTCGTCCATAACCGCGGACACGGCTTTCAGAAAGTTTTACCCTGCAGGGGGTGCACAAATAGTGTCAACACCCGGATTTTTAAGTCTAGATGCTCATATGCCGCATATCACAATCCAGGATTACCATTTTATGTAGACATAACAGAATTGGTACCACAGACATCATCCATTACAAACCATAATAGTCTTAAAATAGTTGATCTCATGATAAAGTCTTAATACACATCAAAGCAATGAAATAAATGTAGTAGACTCCATCTTCATTGTCACAGTAATGCATTTATGGGATATAATCCTAGTTATCGAGACCTCCCATCGCCCATCCTCCGTGTAGTCCTCTCATAGTCTCGCCATGGAATAGCAGACAAAGACATGAGTACTCTTTAAGTACTCGCAAACTATCACTAACACAAGTAAGATAATACTAGTAGGAATCCTAAGCTCTAGTCTTGTTTGCAACAAGACAATTTTATTTCATAAGTACTTAATAGTAAAGCCTATTTTAGTTCTCTAGATTACTCAAATGGGAACCTAATTTTTATATCCATAACCTTAGTGTGATCAAGTCAAAGTCATAGTTCAAGTAACAAGTCATTTTGAAAACATCTGACAACGGAATAGTATGGGCACTCCAACTGTCCATAACGGCGGACGCGACTATTCGAGTAGTTTGACACTCTGCAGAGGTGGTACACTTTCACCACAAAATTCGATACATCCGTCAGGGATAACCCTGAATCATCATACTTGGTATGTGGATAATCAATCCTAACCTTCCAATTACACACCCTAGTATAGGCACATCCCCTATGAGCTTGGCCTCCTAGCCATGGCCAACTACCATCCCGGGAATTGTTGGGTTCCGTAGCAGAAAACAAAAAATTTCTATCTACTCGAACACTAATACCAGGATCTATACTATGTAGACATAAGTAACGGAGAAGGGACACAGATTCGCACTTTGAAGACCGAGGCACGCCTTACAGAAGGCATATATTGATGAAGACGCAGCACCCCAAGTGTGGTGCCTCTCAAGTTCGCCACACGTCCCGTGTAGGAGACGCCAACGGACTCAATCCGCCGAGCAGCGGAAGAAGTAGATGCCGGATCGCAGATCACACGACTGTGGTGTGAAGGTGGAGAACTCACCCACGAGGTCCTCCCCAATATTACGGATAAGTCCTCAATGGATGAGAGAGAGAGAATGAGACAGAATGGGGTGAATCCAAGGGAGGGGTGACCCCTATAGAGAGTGGGAGGAGGGAGGGGGCGCACCACCTAGGGGCCAGGCAGTGTGGGACTAAACCCCACACCCGCCGGCCCTAGGTGGGCCCCATTGGGGTGGCCCACAAAGCCTAGGCCGGCTAGCCCCCACTCCCTAGGCGCCATGCCCTATTGGGCCTTCCTTCGGGTGAGGCCCATTAGAATTAAGATGCCTTCAATAATAAAATAAAAAATATATTTAATATTAATTCTCCAATTAACATTCAAATATATATATTATATTATTCCTTCACTTCGGAACATCTGCCGAACCCCTTCCGATCTCCATCGGATGTTACTCGGAACTATTCTGGTTTCTCTTTCTCTATTTCCCCGACGATACCTCATCTACCCTAAGCGCCCCTACCCTTAAGCGTGACATCCTTCATTTAGAAACACTTGACATGATCGAGACTGCTCTCACATCAATGATCAATGTAGGGACCTGGATGGCCATGTGACTTCGTGCGCTTCACTTAATATAATCGCCGAACCGTGAGATAGTCGCTCTCATTCCCTTTGTCATATGATACCTAATTCATTCGAGACTTGATCTTTGGTATCACAATACCTTAGTTTGGTCTCGTTACCAATGAACTTGTTTACTCGTTCTTGTGTCGTTGCATTCTATGACCAAGTCACATGCTTGCAAGCTTCATTAATGCAACGTCACCGAGATGGCCACATGTATCTGTCCGTTACATGGACTAGACAAATCCTGGTCTTGATATGTACTCCTCTATGCATCCCTTTGGAAAACCTGAGTGGCACCTTTTTGATCACCCTATTACGAGATGATTCTTGATAACCATCTAAGCTTCTTCCGGAATGGTGATTTGCATTACCTCACAGTTAAAGGATCAGGTTGCAAGGTTCTCTGTGTTTTATCAATAATGGTGAACTTTGTAACTAGATCTCATTCAAGATATAACGGTCGGATGTTTGTCTATCATGTTATTCAACTAATAACATGACCCCATTGTCAATTGGCATAAATGCCCATGATCTTGAAACTCGTACCATCCTCATGACCAATGAACTAGTTTGCTAGAGGTAACTAGAGACACGGTTTGTTTACATACCACACGGTATTAACGCTTCAGACAATACGCTTATAGCACAGTATGAAATGTATTATGAACATATAGGAGTTATATCAAATAATACACTTTATTATTTGCCTCTAGGGCATAACTCCTTCAGTCTCCCACTTGCACTAGAGTATAAGCAAAACTACTTTACAATAGGCATGAACCTAACACCAATGGAATCTCAGTGTTGTTCGTGCTTTTCTTGATGGAGAGCTTTAGTCAAAGGATATGCCATATTCGGTTCCATATCTACTTTACAAATCTTGACTTCACCTTCGTCAATGTTTTGTCGGATGACGTGAAATCTAAGCTTGATGTGTTTGGCTGTGGAATGAGTTTTTGGTTCCCTTGCGTTTGCAATAGCTCCCGTGTTATCACAATAGATTGTCACGGGTCTTATGCATTGGGAAAAACTCCCGCTCGATGACGTAAATTCCTTAGCCAAACAGCTTCTTTCTTTGCATCGGCCGCAAAGAATGTATTCGACTCCATTGAAGATTGCACCACCACCGCTGCTTCTTACTCTTCCAAATTTTACTGCCCCACCATTCACTAGGAACACAAATCCTGTTTGAGACTTCGAGTCATCATGATCCGAGTTCCAGCTCGCATCCACATAACCCGTTATGTTTAGAACTTCATTATTTCCTCCATAGATTAGGAACATATCCTTTGTTCTTCTCAGATACTTTAGGATATTCTTTACAGCTGTCCAGTGATCTGGTCCTGGATTACTTTGGTATCGGCTCGTCAAACTAAGAGCCAATGCCACATCAGGTCATGTACTTAACATTGCATACATGATAGATCCTATGGCCGAGTCATCGGGGATGTAAGACATCTTTTCTCTATCATCATCCGTTACAGGACATTGAGTCATACTCATTTTGCAATTCTTCATCATGGGTGTAAAACCCCTTTTGGTGTTTTCCATTTTTAACTTTTTCAAAATCTTATTGATGTAAGTACTCTGACTTAATGCAATTAGGTTCCTTGTTCTATCTCTATAGATCTTGATTCCCAATATGTATGCAGCTTCACCTAGATCCTTCATGGAAAATTGGTTGCTCAAATATGCTTTTACGCTTTTCATAAGATCCACATCATTTCCCATGAGTAATATGTCATCCACATATACTCTAAGAAAACAACTGAGCTCCCACTCGCTTTCTTGTAAACACAGAACTCTTGTTAATTCTGGACAAATCCAAAACTCTTGATCACTTGATCAAAATGTTGGTTCCAGCTCCGAGATGCTTGCTTCAATCCATAAATGGACCGTTGAAGCTTGCATACCTTTCTAGCATCCTTAGGATCAACAAAACCTTCTGGTTGCATAATATACAACTCTTCATCAATGTGACCATTGAGGAATGCGGTCTTGACATTCATCTGCCAAATTTCATAGTCGAAATGTGCAACAATTGCTATTAAAATCTGGATAGCCTTAAGCATCACTACAGGAGAATATGTCTCGTCGTAGTCAACTCCTTGAATTTGTCAAAAACCCTTTGCAACAAGTCGTGCTTTGTGAACGGTCACATTGCCATTCACATCTGTCTTTTTCTTAAAGATCCATTTATTTTCCACGGCCTTGCGGCCTTCTGGAAGATCTACCAAGGTCCAAACTTGGTTCTCATGCATGGATCCTATTTCAGATTTCATGGATTCTAGCCATTTCTCGGAGTTAGCACTATCCATAGCCTCTTTGTAGTTTGCAGGTTCTTCTTGTTCATCCAGGATGATAGACATTACAAGGCTACTGTACCAATCAGGAGTGGCACGAACTCTTGTAGACCTGCGAACCTCAGGAGTCTCGATGTCGTTGTTTTGGTCTTCATCAATGGGATCTTCCTCCATGTTGGAGAGCGTTTCAAACAGCCCGCTATGCTTACTCGAATTTGGAGAGAAGGGTCAACAATTTAATCTAACTCAATTTTCCTTCCACTCACCCTTTTTGCAAGAAACTCTTTCTAGAAAGGTGCTGGTTTTTGTGACAAAAGTTTTCCTTCTTTTAGTTAGAAAGTATACCCAACGCTTTCCTTGGGTATCCCACAAAGATACATTTTTCTGATTTGGGTTCGAGTTTGTCGCTACAATTTCTTAACGTAGCCTCACAACCCCAAACTTTCAGAATGACAACAATGGCTTTTGCCATGCCATATCTCATATGGGGTTGTTCCACGGATTTGGATGGTGCTCGGTTTAAAATAAAAGCGGCGGTTTCTAACGCGTATCCTCAGAAAGACACAGACAAGTCAGTTAAAGACATCATGGACCGCACACAATCTAATAGGGTCCGATTACGACGTTCCGACACACCATTACGCTGTGGTGTTCCGGCTGGCGTAAGCTGTGGGACAATCCCACAGTCCTTCAAGTGCATGCTAAACTCATAACTCAAACACTCGCCTCGATCCGATCAAGGTGCTTGATTTTCTTGTTAAGTTGATTCTCCACTTCTTTCTGAAATTCCTTGAACTTTTCAAAGGTTTCAGACTTGTGCTTCATTAAGTAGATATATCCATATCTGCTTAAGTCGTCAGTAAAGGTAACAAAGTAACGATAACCATTGCATGTTGAGACACTCATTGGTCCACATACATCTATATGTATGATTCCCAGTAGGTCTGCAGGTCTCTCCACTATCTTGCCCATGAGGCACGGCTCACATGTACCAAGGGATTCGAAATCCAATGATCCAAGAAGCCCTTCTGAATGAAGCTTCTTCATGCGCTTTACGCCAATGTGACCAAGACGGCAATGCCACATGAACATGGAATTATCATCACTATGCTTACAATGTTTAGCATCAACACTATGGATGTGTGTATTACAATCAAGATCAAGTAAGAATAAACCATCACACACAGGAGCATGAACATAGAAAACATCATTCATATAAATTGAACAACCATTTGTTCCCGATTTAAACGAATAACGATATTGCAACAAGCAAGACCCGCTCACAATATTCATACTCAATGCGGGTACATAGTAGCATTTATTCAAAACCGATATTAATCTTGACGGTAGACGGAGATGCGGGGTGCCGACGGCCATCACTTCGACTCTCAAACCATTGCCGACGCGCATCGTCACCTCGTCCTTCCTCAGGCGCCTTCTACTCTGCAGATCCTCGAGAGTTACAAATGTGAGCAATAGATCCGTATCAAATACATGTGTTACTCCCGGCGCTTGTAAGGAATACATCAATAACATGTATATCATATATACCTTTGTCCTTGGAGGCTATCTTGCTGCTCGCTTGTCTTCAAGGTACTTGGGGCAATTGTGTTTCAAAGGCCCATCCCCTTTGTAGTAGTAGTATGTCGCGTCGGGCTTAGGACCATGCTTGGTCGTTTTGAGGTGCCGCAACATTGCCATCCCTCTTAGACTTCTTACCCTTGCCTTTCCCCTTTTGCCCTGGCTTCTTGAAGTTGGTGGTCTTGTTTACCATCAACACCGTGTGCTCCTTCTTGATTTCAACCTCAGCAGTTTTGAGCATGGCGAACACCTCAGCAAGGGTCTTAGTCATCCCTTGCATGTTATAGTTCATCACAAAGCTCTTGTAGCTAGGGGCAGCGACTGCAACACCCTATCAATTGTGAGCTCCTCCGGGATTTTGCAATCCAGGGCGTTCAAACGCTTAACGTAGCCAGACATTTTGACCACATGCTCACTAATACTGCTGTGCTCTTCCATTTTAGTAGAGAATAAGAGCTCGGAAGCATCATACCTCTCTGCACGAGCCTGTGGAGCAAAGACGGCCTTGAGATCCTCAATTATCTCATAAGCATTCATCTTCTCAAAACTCTTTTGAAGCTCCGGCTCCATGGCATAGAGCATTCCACTCTGGACGAGGGAGAAATTGTCCGCCTTGGACTACCAGACATTCTTTTTGTCCTCGGAGGCATAATCTACAGGCTTAGCCGGAAGCTCAGCCTCGATGACATAAGTCAACTTGTAGGGGACTAGGAGGATCCTAAGATTCCGAAACCATGCAGTGAAGTTGGTTCCATCAGCCAGCTTGTCCTTCTCGAGGAAAGTGCTAAGGTTGAAGGTGGGTGGGCGAGACATCTACAAAGGATTTGCAAAGTGTTTAGACTATGTTCATAATAATGAGTTCAAGTTTTAACTAAAAGAACTCCCACTTAAATGAACACCCCCCCTACTCATTTAGTGATCACATGATCCCAATCCCCTGCACCTCCCCCGATCGTCACGGCCATCAGTGCAGCATCATGGGTGGACATTCCCTAATGCCGATCACATCAACTATGTGATTCATGCTCGACCTTCGGCCTCCCAGATTCGAGGCCATGTTTCTCTAACGCATAGGCTCGCCAGTCCTAACTTGTGTGTATTTGCAGTGCAACATGGCTTACACCCACTATATGCGAATGTAGATATGTCTGACCCCTACTCACCACAGGGCGCCTCATACCAAAGAACTTTCTTGGTGGTGCACACACAAGGGGAATACGACATCGAATATCAGATGGATTAACTTATTATGCTACCGTCGAATATAAAATACTAGCACAATAAGTAATACTTCGAAAGTAAAGTGTTATGACATGGATGCAACATTATGATCATCATCAATAGCTTCAACGAAAGTTTCATAAACTTTGTTATTGCCATGTTATAATACTTGCCCCTATGCAATAATAAAGATATATGTGATACATTGCAAATGTATCTATAATTTTTGATGTTCCATGCTTGGTTTTATCCACTTTTTTGTGTTTTGTCCACACTTTGGAGTATATTTCATATGATTTCTTGGACTAATCTATTAACAAGAGCCACAGTGTTAGCTGCCTGTTTTCTGCTATTTTTGGTTCCAGGAAAGTCAGAAAATGAATATTCTCGGAATTGGACGGGACAAAAGCCAAAGTGCCTATTTTTCCGGAAGTCAACAGATGCCAGAGTACGAGACAGAGAGGGGCCAAGGGGCCACCACACCACCTTGCCGCGCGACCCAGCCTGGCCCACGCCAGGGGGTGGTGAGGTCAGCCCTGGTACCCCCTCGGCCTCCCCTTCCGACTATAAGATGCCCTCGACGAAACCCTAAGTACCCGGTCAAAATCCACGAAGAGTCTCAGAGTCAGCCGCCATCTCCATCCCTAGATCAGAGGATCTGAGCTTTTCCCGCACCCCGGGAGAGGGAATTCACCCCGAGGCCTTCTTCATCACCATGCAAGACTCCGTGTGATGCGTGAGTAGTTCATCCTGACTACGGATCCATGTAGTAGCTAGATGGCTGGTTCTCCTCTTTGTGCTTTCATGTCTAGATGTTGTGAGTCTGGCTCATGATCAAGATCATCTATTTGTAATTCTGCATGTTGTGTTTCTGGGGAACCGATGAATATTGAGATGCTATTTCAGATTGATTATTGATTCTATCATGTCTTGGTAATTTGTGATCTTGCATGCTTTCCGTTGTTAGTAGCTATCTTGGCCAAGTAGATGCTAGCAACTCCAAGAGTTAGTATTTATGCTCGATAGTGGGTTCATGCCTCTGGTAATCTGGGGAAGTGAGAGACATCTCTAAGGTACTAGATGTGTTGTTGCTACTAGGGAGAAAACAACAATCCTTTGTTAATAGAACAATCATATTGTTTACTTTACACGCAGTTCGTAAAGCAATAATCTGTTGCTTGCAACTTAATACTGGAGGGGGTTCGGATGATAACCTGAAGGTGGATTATTAGTCATAGATGCAGTTGGATGGCGGTCTATGTATAATGTTGTAATTCCCAATCAAGTCTCAAAGGAGTCAAGATGATTAGTATATGCATGTATTTCTTTCTCGATGTTTGTCAATTGCCCCGCTGTAATTTGTTCACCCAGCACGTTATCTATCTAAGGAGAGCCACCTCTAGTGAACTATGGATCTCGGTCCTTGTCTTTTACATTCAATCTATAGTCTTTTACTGTTTTGTGTTTACTTTCTGCAAACTTTTACTTCCTTCCATTCGATACATTTAATCCTTTGTTTACCGCAAAACACGGTGATATTGACAACCTCATCGCAAGTTGGGGACAAAGTCTCGGAGTTGTGTTGTGCAGGTCTCCACGTTGCTACTAGCACCCGTAGTGTGCCCTGCCATAGCTCAGCTAGCAACACCTTTGGGGTGTTTCCTTGCTCCTACTGGTTCGATTAAACCTTGGTTTCATAACTGAGGGAAACTTGCTGCTGTGCTCATCATACCTTCCTCTTGGAGTTTCAAACGAGCTCTACATCAACCACGCACCCGCACTTTTCTGGGCGCCGTGCATTGAGCCATCAAGCATTTTTCTGGCGCCGTTGCCGGGGAGTCAAGGACATCTTCACAAGGGGAGTCCCTCATAACCAATATCTTTACTTTGTTATTTTTGTTTTGCTTAGTTTCTTTTTGTTTTGTTTGCTTGTTTCTTTATCAAAATCACAAAAAAATTAGTTTTACCAGTTTGCTTTCTTATTTGAAAACCCAAAAAAATGACTACTCTTGAAAACACTAAGTTGTGCGACTTCACTAGCACCAACAACAATGATTTTATGAGCACACCTATTGCTCCACCTGTGCCTGAAGATACTTTCTTTGAGATAAAACCTGCTTTGCTCAATCTTGTTATGAGAGAACAATTTTCTGGTATTGGTAATGGAGATGCTGCTTCCCATCTAAATAACTTTGTTGAACTTTGTGAGATGCAAAAGCATAGGGATGTAGATGGTGATATTATTAAGCTGAAATTGTTTCCTTTCTCTTTGAGAGGAAAAGCTAAAGAATGGTTGAATTCCTTAACTAGGAATAGTATTGATTCTTGGACTAAGTGAAAAGATGCTTTTATTGGAAAGTACTATCCTCCTGCTAAGATTATATCTATGAGAAGTGAAATAATGAAGTTTAAACAACTTGATAATGAACATGCTGCTCAAGCTTGGGAAAGAATGAAATCTTTGGTAAAGAATTATCCCACTCATGGACTGACTGCTTGGATGATCATCCAAACTTTTTATGCAGGATTGAACTATTCTTCAAGGAACCTATTGGATTCTGCTGCTGGAGGTACCTTTATGACCATCACTTTGGGTGCTGCAACAAAACTTCTGGACAATATGATGGTTAATTATTCTGAATGGCATACTGAGAGAGCTCCACAAGGTAAGAAGGTAAATTCTGTTGAGGAAACCTCCTCCTTGAGTGATAAGATTGATATTATTATGTCTATGCTTGTTAATGGGAAAGCCCATATTGATCCAAATAATGTTCCTTTAGCCTCTTTGGTTGCTCAAGAAGAGCAAGTTGATGTGAACTTCATAAGAAATAACAATTTTGGCAATAATGCTTATAGGAACAATTTTGGTAACAACAATTATAAGCCATATCCTCCCAACAATGGTAATGCTTATGGAAATTCTTACAACAATAATAGGAGTGCTCCCTCTGAACTTGAAGTTATGCTTAAAGAGTTTATTAGTAAACAAACTGCTTTCAATAAAACTATTGAGGAAAAACTCTAATGCTGAAAGAAATATAGCATCTTTGGTGAAGCTCAATCTTCTTTGAATAAAATAGCTGCTAAACCTGAAACTAATGATAATCCCTTTGCATCTACTAATGCTATACAAGTAAGAATTGATGAAAATGTTAGACTATTAGCTGAATTACATGCTAAGTGGGAAAGAGAAGATGAAATTGCTAGAAACATTAGTGTTTCTACTATCACCACCACAGTGTTAAGGCTAGTAATAGTTCTACTACTTTAGATGATAAATTTGATTTTGATCTTGATGGTTGTAATATCTCTGAAGTTATTAAGTTCCTACAAAAGCTTGCTAAAAGTCCTAATGCTAGTGCTATGAACATGGCTTTTACAAAACACATTACTGATGCTCTCATAAAGATTAAAGAAGAAAATATGAAACATAAAGCTTCTATTCCTATTAAACAAGAAGATGGTTGGGAACCCATCATTAATATGAAAGTGAATGACTTTGATTTCAAAGCTTTATGTGATCTTGATAGTAGTGTTTCTATTATGCCTAGAAGGATTTATGATATGCTTGATTTGCCTCCTCTTTAAGATTGTTATTTGAATGTCCCACTTGATGATAATGCTAAACAGAAACTCATGGGGAGTCTTAGTGATGTTCTTATTATGGTTAACAATGCCTATGTCCCCGTTGATTTCTATGTTTTGGATGTTGAATACAATGCTTCTTGTCCTATTACTTTAGGAAGACCTTTTCTTATAACTGTTGGTGCCATCATAGATATGAAAGAAGGCACCATTAAATACCAACTCCCACTCAAGAAAGGTATAGAACACTTCCCTAAAAAGAGAGAAAAGATATCTTTTGCTTCTCCTATGAAAACAAAATTTGGTCTTAATGCTTCTTCATTTGAGAACACTTGATTCTTTCTTTGCTTCTTATGCCTAACTTAAAGGCGTTAAAGAAAAGTACTTATTGGGAGATAACCCAAAAGTTTTAGATGAGACTTGGAAGTTATTACTTCAGTAATAACTGCTCCTTATTCTTTTTATTTGCTTTTTGTGCCAAGAGTAACCTCTAATGGGAGAGAAGTAATGATTGGGACAGTTGCTGTCCCGAAACAGATTTCTGTGCTTTACCGTAAAAATTCGTGTAAAATCTCTGAACGTATTTTTGAGGCGTGAATTTTTGTGCTTCTGACCCAGGTTGTCATCTAACTTTAGTTAGTTCAACACTTTTTGATTTGAGTAACAGAAGGTCTTCGAAAAAATTCATCTTTACCTGCTGGTCTGTTTTGACAGATTTCTGCCATTTTCTGCATTTGCTTCTTGTTGGTTCATTTTTGAGTTCTTTTGGGGAATTGAGCTTTTTGAGGGAAGTGCTACAGTAGATAGTGTTCTAATGGAAGTTTATTTGGTGTTAGAACTGAACCTTAAGACTTATTTATCTTGAGTGCACTAATGTTGCTAATAAAGATTGTGTGAAGTTTTGTATGAAGGAAAAATTTCAGGTGTATGGAAGGAATGAGTAATGAGATGAAGGATGGACTAAAGCTCAAGCTTGGGGATGCCACGCGTGTCACCCCAAGAAATCTCCAAGAAGTACAAGCGTCAAAGCTTGGGGATGCCCAAGGCATCCCCCTCTTCATCAATAAAAATCCCAGGTTTTTTCCAAATGCTTCATTTTTATTGTTTCATTCACAGTTATGTTGTTCTTGGATCGTCCTCTTTTTCGTTTTTGTTTTGGTTTTTTGTTTGCTTTGGTTTGCTTAGTTTGCTGAATAAATTGTTTGGACCCCCTCTTTCATACATTGGTTTGCAAATAGTTTGGTTTGGTTTGGAAAAGAGTAGGAAAGTTCATGCTTATGTGGTAAAAAGAGCTCGTTTTTGACTGTGGCCTATGCTTTGTCATGCCATGCTTGATATTGTTTTGTATTTATGCTTAATATTATTTGCTGTAGCATTACTTGTTATAAACAATTGAGATTGCTTAATGTGCCTTGGATGAATCATGCGTTGTTTTAGCATATTAAAGCATAGTATAGTGGTATTCTCCTTTGATGCTTTATTTGGGTTGACTTGGCGCATGCTTACACCATGTTATGACTATCTCAAGTCACCAATAGACTTTATGATCCTTTAGTTTTCAACTTGTAGTATCACTTTATTCTTTGATCAATGATGTTTTGTCGCTCTGCATGATTATGGCCATTATTGCTCTCTTAGTTTGTCGCTCCTAGTCTTTTGCTAGCCTCCACAACCAAGTATGAGTTCCACTCATGCATCCAACTCCCTAAACCAAGTTATTCCAAAGAGTCCACCATACCTACCTACTAGCTTATTCTATTCCAAGTATATTCATACTTTTGTTTACCTTCCAAATTAAACTTGTTATGAGAAAACTAGTGATTAAAGCTCTCACGAACTTGACGGCACACTTTACTTTACTTGCCCTTAATAAACTTGAACCATTGTGTCGTCTATGTTGTATATGCTTGCACTTATTTGTCGAGAATTAGCAGAACCATGCTTTCATGGGGAACACTTTCAACATTGCACTTGGTACATGTACCTAGTTGATATCATGCTCTTTTGTATATGGATGTCGTCGGTGTGAAATGAAAGGGGAGCTTGTAAGTCCATGGAGTTATGTATATGTGTTAGAGAAACGCCTGGGCCGCTGGTCTAATCCATGCTGACATGGTGGAAACCTGCAGCTTAACCATAATGAGCTGTCTATGAAGCATTCTTCTTATAAAAAAAGAGAGTCCAATATTGAGAAAAAAAGAGAAAAAGAAAAAAAAGAGATTATGAAAAGAGGAAAGAGAGAAAAAAGCACCATATTCCCATGGTAAATAAGAAGATTGCTGAGATGCTCGTTGTCTGTTTGCCTTGTCATTTTGATATGGGGATTCTTCCGTATCATCGGGCAAGGGGTACCCCGTTGGCGGTTCTCTATGATACACATGTACTTACAATGACAAGAACTTACCAGTGACTAAAATTGAGTAGCATGAGGAGCGGCCCTCGTATACAAGGGACATGAGATTTCTAACTTATACTTCGTCAAGCATGTACATCATAGTTTGTTCACTTTAACCTTAATCACTTCAAGATGCTTATGATAGGGGCAATGAGAGCTGAAAGCTATAAGTACCATAATTTTTGGAAGCTCTTTATGAGACTTGAATCCCTACTTCCTTTTACAAAGGCCTTTCTTCCACCATTATATTGAGTCTCCACCTTCTATCTTTATGCACCTACTTTGAGAGCATACTGGCCATTCTTAGTTCTATGTGCATTGTCCCAAGACTAGTTGATTGATGCATAACTTGATATTGCTTGTCTTAAACTATTTGTATCTAGTCACTCTTATGAACTTTTAAGGTGTCCTATGCATTTATATTTGCTACTCTATGAGGGACAAGCTGAATACTAGTATGCTATGTTTTCTTTATGTGAAATAAACAAACGTCTTGCAAAACATTGTTATTCATGAATCTTTTGTTTGTGCCTTTTCATGTTGCATCATAGTTTCTTTCCTTATTGCTAGAACTTTGTCTTTCATGTTATGATTGAAGTACTATGATCCTAGCTTTGAATGTTTTACAAATACTTTGATCAAGTCTTTGATGGTGCATGTCACCTCAAAAATTATTCTTTCGTTTTATCACTTACCTACTCGAGGACGAGCAGGAGTTAAGCTTGGGGATGTTGATACATTGCAAATGTATCTATAATTTTTGATGTTCCAAGCTTGGTTTTATCCACTTTCTTGTGTTTTGTCCACACTTTGGAGTACTTTTCATATGATTTCTTGGTCTAACCTATTAACAAGAGCCACAATGCCATTCTGTTTTCTCTGTTTTTGGTTCCAGAAAGTTAGAAATGAATATTCTCAGAATTGGACGGGACAAAAGCCAAAGTGCCTATTTTTTCGAAGTCATCGATGCGAGTACGAGACGAGAGGGGCTGGGGCCACCACACCACCGCCACGTGGCTCACTCGCCCGCGCCAGGTGGTGAGGTCACTGCACCCCTCGGCCTCCCTTCCGACTATAAGATGCCTCGGACGAAACCCTGGCACCCGATCAAAAATCCACGAAGAGTCTCAGAGTCATTGCCATCTCCATCCCTAGATCGAGGGATCAAGCTCTTCCCACCTCGCCGGAGAGGGAATTCACCCTGGAGGCCTTCTTCATCACCATGCAAGCCTCCGGGGTGATGCATGAGTAGTTCATCCTTGTACTACAAATCCATGTAGTAGCTAGATGGCTGGTTCTCCTCCTTTGTGCTTTCATGTCTAGATGTTGTGAGCTCCGTTCATGATCAAGATCATCTATTTGTAATTCTGCATGTTGTGTTTGTGGGGATACGATGAATATTGAGATGCTATTTCAGATTGATTATTGATTCTATCATGTCTTTGTTATTTGTGATCTTGCATGCTTTCTGTTGTTAGTAGCTATCTTGGCCAAGTAGATGCTAGCAACTCCAAGAGTTAGTATTTATGCTAGATAGTGGGTTCATGCCTCCGTAATCTGGGAAGTGTAAATCTCTAAGGTACTAGATGTATTGTTGCTACTAGGGAGAAAACAACAATCCTTTGTTCATAGAACAATCGTATTGTTTACTTTACACGCAGTTCGTAAAGCAATAATCTGTTGCTTGCAACTTAATACTGGAGGGGGTTCAGATGATAACCTGAAGGTGGATTATTAGTCATAGATGCAGTTGGATGGCGGTCTATGTATAATGTTGTAATTCCCAATCAAGTCTCAAAGGAGTCAAGATGATTAGTATATGCATGTATTGCTTTCTCGATGTTTGTCAATTGCCCCGCTGTAATTTGTTCACCCGGCATGTTATCTATCTAAGGAGAGCCACCTCTAGTGAACTATGGATCCCGGTCCTTGTCTTTTACATTCAATCTACAGTCTTTTACTGTTTTGTGTTTACTTTCTTCAAACTTTTACTTCCTTCCATTCGATACATTTAATACTTTGTTTATCGCAAAACACGGTGAGATTGACAACCTCATCGCAAGTTGGGGACAAAGTTCTATGGTTGTGTTGTGCAGGTCTCCACGTTGCTACTAGCACCGGTAGTGCGCCCTGCCATAGCTCATCTAGCAACACCTTTGGGGTGTTTCCTTTCTCCTACTGGTTCGATTAAACCTTTGTTTCATAACTGAGGGAAACTTGCTGCTGTGCTCATCATACCTTCCTCTTGGGGTTCCCAACGAGCTCTACGTCAACCACGCACCAACACTTTTCTGGGCGCCATGCATTAAGCCATCAATATGCTTGTATATTATCTATTGCAAGTTTTACGCGGCTTTAGGGATTTCGCAGTAGAACCCTTTCCCACCTACGAACGTGAAGCCACAACATGGATTCAATGATTGCCGTTATTCTTCCCTTTTTAGGGCGCTCTAATGTCGATGCCATATCAACTACTGCAGAGAGACAGACACCCCCCTAAGCCACTTTGGTTCATGGACCAGTCTCGTGAATCACCACGTGAGGTTGGTTGGGGGCCGCTTCATCAAATAGTGCCGCGATATGAACAATAACATTAAAGAGGGTAGCAACTAGAGAATCAATGCCCACATATTGCTATGTGTTCTATTCGTATGCCATGTCTACCCATAGACCCGCTCTGATACCATAGTTGGGTTCCGTAGCAGAAAACAAAAAATTTCTATCTACTCAAACACTAATACCAGGATCTATACTATGTAGAAATAAGTAACGGAGAAGGGATACAATATTCATACCTTTGAAGACCGAGGGCATGCCTTACGCAGGAAGGCGTATATTGATGAAGACGAGCAGCACCCCAAGTGTGGTGCCTCCGAAGTTCGTCACATGTCTGGTGTAGGAGACGTCAACCAGACTCTGATCCAGCCGAGCAGCGGAAGAAGTAGATGCCGGATCACAGATCACACGACGATGGTGTGAAAGTGGAGAACTCACCCACGAGGTCCTCCCTAATATTACGGAGAAGTCCTCAATGGATGAGAGAGAGAGAATGAGAGGGAGTGGGGTGAATCCAAAGGGGGAGGGGAGACCCCTATATATAGTAGGAGGGGGGTGCACCACCCAGGGGCCAGGCGGTGTGGGACTAAACCCCACACCCACCGGCCACCTAGGGGCAGCCGCCGACCCTAGGTGGGCCCGATTGGGGCAACCCACCAATCCTAGGCCGGCTAGGCCCTACTCCCTAGGCGCCATGCCCTATTGGGCCTTCCTTCGGGTGAGGCCCATTAGCATTAAGATGCCTTCAATAATAAAGTAAAAAATATATTTAATATTAATTCTCCAATTAACATTCAAATACACATATTATATTATTCCTTCACTCTGGAACATCTTTCGGACCCCTTCCGATCTCCATCGGATGTTACCCAGAACTATTCTGGTTTCTCTTTCTCTATTTCTCCTACGATACCTCATCTACCCTAAGCGTCCCTACCCTTAAGCGTGACATCCTTTGGTTCGGAAACACTCCGGACATGATCGAGACTGCTCTCACATCAATGATCAACAGAGGGAACTAGATGGCCATGTGACCCCGGCGTTTCACTTAATATAATCGTCAACCGTGAGATAGTCGGTCCCCATTCTCTTTGTCATATGATACCTAATTCATTCGATACTTGATCTTCGGTATCACCATACCTTAGTTCGGTCTCGTTACCAATGAATTTGTTTACTCGTTCTTGTGTCGTTGCATTCTGTGACCAAGTCACATGCTTGCAAGCTTTATTAATGCAACGTCACCGAGATGGCCACATGTATCTGTCCGTTACATGGACTAGACAAATCCTGGTCTTAATATGTACTCCTCTACGCATCCCTGAGTGGCACCTTTTTGATCACCCTGTTATGAGATGGTTCTTGATAACCATCTAAGCTTCTTCCAGAATGGTGATTTGCATTACCTCACAGTCAAAGGATCAGGTTGCGAGATTCTCTATGTTTTATCATTAATGGTGAACTTTGTAACTAGATCTCATTCAAGATATAACAGTCGGATGTTTGTCTATCATGTTATTCAACTAATAACATGACCCCATTGGCAATTGGCATAAATGCCCATGGTCTTGAAACTCAGACCATCCTCATGACCAATGAACTAGTTTGCTAGAGGTAACTAGAGACACGGTTTGTTTACATACCACACGTGTATTAACGTTTTGTATTAACATAGTTATAGCATAGTATGAAACGTATTATGAACATATAGGAGATATATCAAATAATACATTTTATTATTTGCCTCTAGGGAATAACTCCTTCAGGAACTGCATAGGTGGACAGTCATATTCACGAGGTAGCCTTAGCTTAGCCTCTTTCCGCAAGGGAACCCATACTAAGACATGTAAACTTCCAGTTAAGCCCTACCCAACTCAGGTATTGTGGTTGTACGATAAAATTGTAATGGTATCACATTCGAACCCAACCATCAGTTTTTATCAAAGTCAAGGCACATGCCTCATTCAGTATCATCTCCAAGTCATTGTGTTTCACAACACATGTCAAAACATTTCAATAGAATGACTCATCATTCCAAGGTTTTCATAATCATTTTCTCCAAGTGTTCCCATCTAAAGTGATCAAGTTTAGTTTAACACTAGCCACTATTAATGAGGGTATCACTATTGAGGGGTGCTAATCAAGTGTAACTACCGAAGACTAGATCTATGATCTTGATGGTATCCATCCTATTTTCCACTAACCACAATTAATTAACTAGATATGAAACTTTGATAAAGGTAAAAGAATAAAGCTTGCAAGTAAAACTGGGGATTGGTATAATCAAGATTGCATAACTAAGCATGCCTAGTGCATCTTGCATAGGTTAGCTTGCATGGATGGCTTGCATATTTAAGCTTGCATAGTGGGCTTGCCTTGAGTAGTGCAGTTGTTGAAGTTCTCTTCTTCTTCGTAGTACTCCTCCTCTTCGTACCCTGGGTTGGTAGTAGCGTCTATAAATACATACGAGGTACACAATCACCAAACAATACTTAACTACTTCTATTTAGCACACAATGGCTCAAACTAGATGATCTAGCATCATCTCAATCATCACATGAAATATTGACATATTCTTATTTATCTTATTTTGGAAAAGTAATTTCTACTCATTGAAAAAATATCTAAAATTTAATATCCTCAAATTATAATATTGGATCATGTTGACACATGTCATCACCATATATTCCAATACTTGGGAAAGTGATTTAAAGAGGTTGGCATATATTCCAAAGTTTAATATTGTTATTTAATAATATTGAAGTGACTAGAAATTCCTATATAGCATTCTTTTATTCCTAGTCCATGATTACTGCATGTAAGGCTACATATTTTTACACATTCAGATAGAGCATGGCAAATGTGATTTTTGAGAGTTGGAATCAACTCAAAAGCATTTATGGTTGATTTTAGAAAATTGTTTGAAGTTGGAAAAGTCTCTGTCTTGTTATTTTCACTATAGGTGATCTATAATTTCAAATGGTTTGAATCCTATGGGAGTGTGTAGATATTTTCAGTATCTTTCTAACAAAATTGGAATCATGCAATTTGGTTTAGTAAATCTCTTTAAATTCAATTTTGAAATCCCTGACATAATAGGTTTTTGAATTAAATGGAAAATCCATATTTGAATTTTTGGGCTAAGCGCGGGAATGAACATGGGCCGGCCCAACTGCACAACACGCGCGTAGTGGGATGCTCTCAGGCTGGTCCCACGTGTCAGCGGTTGTATCTAAACGAAATGGTATCTGCTAATCTCAGCCGCGCGATTAGAACGAGATCGACGGCTGAGTGTCGTCGTGTCCGTCGCAATGAGCGCAGGGGATTCGAAACCTAATTCGATGACAGGGTCACTAGGGGCTTACCATGGCTCCAGCTAGGTCCAGCGATGGGGGGAATGGGCTGGTAGACGACGACGAGTTGAATGGTGGTCACGACGGCTCCTGGGGTGGCTCCAATCAACGGCTCCTTTTCTTCACTACAGCGGCGGGATCCAGCAAAATTCCAGCGATGTGGTGCTCGCCTTGCTCCGAGGAATGGTCAGGGGTGGTTCTAGGAGAGAGGGGAGTTGAATGGTGTGCCTATGGAGGCTGGGGGAGGGTCCTATTTATACATCAGCTAGAGGAGCAGGGCAGCATGGCTCGGGCTCATCGGCGACGTTGCTACAGGGCGCTATCGGCATGGCGGAGGGCATAGGTCGACGCGGTGGTCTGTGGCGATCGTCATTCACATAGTGGTGCGACGAGTGTGGGTACATAAGGAGAGAGCAAGACGCGGCGTGGCTGCACAGGAATGGCTTGGCGCTCTGGCGTGCGCTCGGCATGACATCGAGTTAAATGGGCGCGGCGCTGCTGGCTTCTCCACTGCTTGGATTTGGTCAGGACATGGACAGAGGGGTGCGGTGAGGTCACGACTACCTCCTCGTGGTCGTGGTAGAGGGCGGCATGGCTTGTGGCGTCGTGTTCATGCTCGACCAGCAAGGCACACTCGGGTATGGGCTGGCACTAGTGCAAATGGCGAGTGAGGGGTGCTAACTGCATGGGCTGGTACTGGGGTGATTGTGGGTGAGTAACTGAGGCCGAATTGGGTACAATGGTGAGCACTTGATTGATCAAAACAGTAGATAGTTGGTAGACTTGTACTCTGCCTATTAAGTGTTCGATTTAATGGCCGCATGAACTAAAGATTTTAATTTTCAAATTATCTTTGGTGGATGTGTTGGTCACATGCTTGAGTGTCTCTGGTTGCTAGGGTTTGTCAAGTGGAGATGGTTTGAGTGGTTTTTGCAAAATGGTGATCTAGATACCTACACTTGATTCAATTTTGAAATGTCTCTCAAATAGATTTGAAATAGGTTTCTGTAAGTTTGTAAAGTTTACTTGTGTTGATTTTCACTTGGTCTAGCAAGGGGAAAAGAAGTAGAATTGTTTCTGTTGGAAAACATTTGCTAGAGATGCCCAAAGTGGGCTAGTGGTTAACTTTGGCCAAAATGACCATTAGGTCATATGCTTCATATATTGATTTTCTTTTGATTTGTTTTTGTTTGGCTTTGACCTAGATGATGTGGTTTTCATCTTTAATCTAATCCTTCTCATTTATAGCAATCAAACATGGTATAGCAAGCATTCATGCATTAATAACAATCACACATGCATTCATATGGGTTTAAAAATAAAAGTTTTTGTTAACCCTAATCTTGGGTGATTAGAACTTGATAATATTGTTTAATATTTTTGAGATGTTACAAATAGCAACACACACGAGATCAACCTTGGGAAGAACCAAATAAAACGCAACGAGGCCTCATTACAATGCATTCACAGGATTCATAAATTATTTCAGGGGGCCACCCCAATAAGCTAACCACAACGAAGTTGGCCGGCTCCAAGATAGACCCAGGGTTTGCGACAATGGCGGTAAACGACTGGGAATCCGAAAGTGTTACTAGGCTCCGAAAGTGTTACTAGGCTTGTCGATATAGCATAAACATGGCACGGGGTCCTAAATAGTGCAGGTGCTCCACGCACAATCGTAAATAAAGTGATAAAGGATGTCATAAGTACAAGATAGTAATAAAGCCCCAAACTAGTTTGTGGCCCCAAGAAATAAAGTGTGAATCAAGCTCAAGCGAAGGGGGATCCATAGAGTCTCCCGTATGTGGATAGTGCGAATAGTCAAGGACCAGGAGTCTAGTACTCGGGGTCCTACGGGACACAAGTGAGCTTAAAGAACCAAATAGCAGATAATGCTCACCAGTGCCTCTTTCATTAGTTACCCATTACTACTCAAGTTAAGTTGTTTAGGTACCTTGTTATTCAAAGACTCGCACAGACCCTACACATGCAATTTTACGACTCGCATGGCTCAAACCACTCCTGTAGTAATAGCTCATTGGTTTAAGGATACAAGCTTCGGCGGGGTTTAAAAGTAAAGGCTATGCAATACTTGGGATTCAATTTAATGTAATCGTGACTCAATGATGCAATAATAAGATAGAAGAATAGGTACTATATATATATGCAAGCATGGGGAATTTCTTGCCTGACAGTTCATTTGTGGAATAAGACGGATCCTGGTAGTACTCCTAAGGCTCCTGGTATTCTCCTTGCTCAACGTCTATCCGGATAAAAACCAAACACACAAGAACCAAAACAAATACATTGCGCAATCATATAAATCATATGCAACAAGTAAACAAGGAATGCCATGATGGAATTATGCACAATTGCATGGTATAACATAGCATGGCATGGGTGAGGTGTGGAGACAATAATAAAGCACTTTATTAATTTATTTAGGCAAGTTTTACTCTCATAAATGGTTCTGATTATTTAATATTTATGATGCATGCTTCAATTCATATCATGGAATGCATAATCAGAACGAGCTCGTCAAGTAATCGATTTAGACATATTATTTGTCGAATTTGAAATTACGGAAATAAAGTTATAGATTTATTTAGAAAAAGGCATTTATTGGCATTTAAATAATTTGGAAATTTTAAATTTCTCAAAAATTATTTTGGATGGCATATTCGAATTCCTGGCATTTTCTAATCAGAAAACATATATCATTTGTATTATTTGAAAATATGAATTTAAAATTATTATTAAAGGCAAATAATTTAAAAAGGGGTCAAATGTCACAGGTTTGACTAGTTAGAGTTGAGTCTGGTCAAATTTGAATTTGTGTTTGAATTCAAATTTAATTTGAAATACTTTTCGTTTTGGAAATTTTGTCAAATTCGAATTATTTGAATTTATATGAATTTATTTAGATTTAACAATATTTTGGAATTTTATTTAATTTAGTAAATACACTGGGTCTTTCTTACTCAGGTCAGATCTACCCGCTGAGGCCGACAGGTGGGGACACACATTGGCGGGGCCACATGCACGCGCGGGTCAACTAGGGTGACAAATGGTTGACTGGGGCCGCGTTTGAGGAAGAAGAAACTTCCAGGGACCTAACTAGAAAAGCTTCTAGGAGGGTCGTTTTGACTGAGGAATCTGAAATGGATCTCGCAAGAACAGCTAGATGACGCTATTTTTGGAGGAATATTTCGAACAAATGGTTAAAAATTTGGGATTGAAGTTTGTAACATCTCAAAAATATTAAACAAACTTATCAAGTTCTAATCACTCAAGATTAGGGTTAACAAAAACTTTTACTCCTAAACCCATATGAGTGCATGTGTGATTTATATTAATGCATGCTTGTCTTTTCCATGATTGATTTCTATAAATGCTAAGGATTAGTTTAAAGATGAATACCACATCATCTATGTCAATTCCAAACAGAATCAAATTAAAAGAAAATCAAATATGAGGCATATGATCAAATGGTGACTTTGGCCAAAATTAATCACTAGCCTACTTTGGGCATCTCTAGTTCAAGATTTCCAATAGAAACAATTCTAGTTCTTTTCACCCCTTGCTAGACTAAGTAAAATGAACCCAAGCAAACTTTACCAATCTACAGAAACCAAGTTTAAATATATTTGAGAGGCAATTCAAAATTGAATCAACTATAGATGCATAGATCATTATTTTTCAAAAACCACTCAAACCTCCACCATTTGACAATCCCTAGCAACCAAAGACTACCAAGCATGTGACCAGTTCACTCACCAAAAATCATGAAAAAATTCCAAGGTTAAGTTCATGCGGCCATTTAGTCGAACACTTAGCAGACAGAGTACAAATTCAACAACTATCTACTGTTTGAAATCAAACTTGTGCTCATGCTTGTACTGCAATCAACCCAATAAATGACCCACGACCATCCCTAGTACTTGGCCGTGTAGTGGAGCAACCTCACTCGCCGCAGTGACCAGTGCCATGACCGTACCGAGCATGCCATGCTGGTCGACCATGGACCAGTCGCCACAAGCCGTGCCGCCCTCTCCCATGATGCCTAGCTAATAGCCGTGACCTCACCGCCCCTCTCTGTCTACCCCTTGACCAACGGCGAGGAGTGGAGAAGCCAGAGTAGCCGCGCCCATTTATGTCTCTGCCATGCCGAGAGCACAACAGAGCGCCGAAGCCGCCTCGCGCACACACACCGCCTTGCTCTCTCCGCGCATACCCGCACCCGCCGCATCACCAGCCACCTCCCAGACACGATGATTTGCCGCCGCATGCCCCGTGACCATAGTACTCGATGACGAATACCTCCGTACCTGAACAGAGCACCGATGTCGCCCGACCGACTGAGACCGCCCCTTGCCGTGCCACTACGCGCGTGACGATCACCGTAGTCCACCGCGTCGACCCACGCCATTCTCCATGCCTAGCTCGACCTGTAGCAGTGTCGCCGATGAGCCCGACCATGCCGCCCTGCCTCCAATGCCGGTGTTTAAATAGAAGCCACCCAGACCTCAAACGGCACACCATTTCATTCTCCACTCTCTCAGAAACCTCACCGACCCTTCCCCGGAGCAAGGCGAGCACCACGTCGCCGGAATTTGGCCCGAGCCCGCTGCTGCAGTGAAGGAAGAGCGCCATTGATTGCAGCCACCCTAGGAGCCGCCGCGACCACCAATCGACTCGCCATCATCTACCAGCCCATTCGCCCCTATCGCCGGACCTAGATGGTGCCCTGGTAAGCCTCCCACAACCCCCACCGTGCCACCATGTTTAGAATCTTGCCGGAGATCTGCGACATAGACGATGAACCTCAGCCGTAGATCTTGTTCTAATCGTAGCGCTGAGATTTGCTGATATCGTTTCGGTTCGATACAACCGTTGACTCGTGGGACCAACCTGTCAAAGAGTTTTCCATGCTGCGCTGTTGTAGTTGGGCCGCCCATTTCTTTTCCCATTTTCCCCTTAAACGATTCAAATAGAATTTTGGGATTTAGTTAAAAACCCTATTCAGTAGCTATATTCAAAATTCAATTCAAAGAGTTATACTGAACCAAATTGCATGATTCCAGTTTTGTTAGAAAGGTATTGAAAATATCTAATCACTCCCATTGGATCCAAACCATTTGAAATTATAGATCACCTATAGAAAAAATAACAAGACAAAGAGTTTTACCACTTCAAACATTTTTATAAAATCAACCATAAATATTTTTGAGTTGATTCCAACTCTCAAAAATCACATTTTCCATGCTCTGCATGAATATGTAAAAATATTTGGTATTACGGATATTAAACATGGATTATTATTAAAAGAATGCTATATAGGCATTTCTAGTCACTTTAATATTGTTAAATAGTAATATTAAATCTTGTAATATATGACCACCACTTTAAGTCACATTCCCAAAGTATTAGAATATGTGGTGATGACATGTGTCAATATGATCCCATATTTTAATTAGAGAATATTAAATCTTAAGTATTTTTCAATGAGTAGAAATTACCTTTCCCAAAATAAGATAAATAAGCATGTGCCATTAATTCATGTGATGAGTAGGATGATGCTAGATCATCTAGTGTGAGCCCTTGTGTGCTAAATAGAAATAGTGAAGTATTGTTTGGTGATTGTGTACCTCGTATATATTTATAAACACTAGTACCGACCCGAGCTACGACAAGGAGGAGTACTTCAAGGAAGAAGAAGAGAACTTCAACGACTGCACTCAACAAGGCAAGCTATCAGTGCAAGATAACTAATGCAAGATGCACTAGGCATGCTTGGTTATGCAACTTTGATTATACCCATCCCAAGTTTTACTTGCAAGCTTTACTTTTCCTTTTTACTAAAGTTTCTTACTTAGTTAATGAATTGTGATTAATGGGAAATAGGATGGCTCCCCTCAAGATCCGAAAACCAGTCTTGGATACTTATACTTGATTAGCACCCCCCATAGTGATACCCTCAATACTAGTGGCTAGTGCTAAGCTAAAACACGATCACTTAGATGGGAATACTTGGAGAAAAGGATTATGAAAACCTTGGAATGATGATTCATTCTATTGAAATGTTTTGACATGTGTTATGAAACACAATGGTTTGATGATGAAACTTGATGTCTACGCACTTCTATTCTTGTAGACAGTTGTTGGGCCTCCAAGTACAGAGGTTTGTAGAACAGCAGCGAATTTCCCTTAAGTGGATCACCCAAGGTTTATCGAACTCAGGGAGGAAGTGGTCAAAGGTATCCCTCTCAAGCAACCCCGCAATCAAGATACAAGAAGTCTCTTGTGTCCCCAACACACCCAATACACTTGTCTGGTGTATAGGTGCACTAGTTCGGCGAAGAGATAGTGAAATATAAGTGGTATGGGTATAAGACAACGGTGCCAGAAAAGAGCTTGACGGGAGGAAAAGACTAAAGGGAAAAAGATGGAAGCAAGCAAACATGTAACAAATCTAGTTGCAAATGGTGTTTCAATGTTTAGAAACAAGGACTAGGGTTCATACTTTTGCTAGTGAACACTCTCATATAAATATCTTCTCTTCATGATACTACTCTGAACTTCTCTCTGGTTGGACACTCTAATCCATGGTAGGGCTATAACAGCACTCAGAGTCCGCATTCCCCATCTAGATAACCCCTCACTATCACCTTGAGCGCTAGATGGTTCAAACAAACACCACAATTTCATAGAGACATCCAACTCCAAATATAGCTCATAACAAGTATTTGTAATCTCTAGCCTAAGTGCCACCATGGTGTGCATGCTATCACTTGCACACACGTGGGGAGAGCCAGAGATCTATTAAAGCACTTGAGTAGCAAGGTATATCTACTTGATTACAAAGCTCATGATCACAATATGATCATGCATAGAGAGAGAGATGAACACATAGCTACCGGTAGAACCCTTAGCCTCGAGGAAGAACTACTCCCTCATCATCATGGGTATCAGCAACGGCGATGGAGATGATGGTGGAGATCGATGGAGATGGTTCCGGGGGCACTTCCCCGTCCTGGCAGGGTGCTAGAACAGAGACTTTATGTCCCCTGCATCTCCCCTTCGGTGGCGGCGGCGCTGCGGAACTTTTCGTGGCTCGAGGCTGGATTATTTAGGGTTTCTGCATCAGAGGCTTCTTATAGGCGAAAGGGCGATGTCAGAGGGTGGACCAGGGGCCCACACCACCTGGTGGCGCGGCTAGGGGGACCCGCACCACCACATGGTGTGGCCAGCCCCTGGCCCCTCTCCGTCTCGTCTTTTGGCTCAGTGAGTCTTCCGGTAAAATATCAACTTTGGCTTTTGTCCAGTCCAATTCTGAGAATATTCATTTTCTGGCTTTTATGGAACCAAAAACAGAAGAAAACAGGCAACTGGCATTGTGGCATCTTGTTAACAGGTTAGTTCCAGAAAATGTATAAAAATATCTCAAAGTGTGGACTAAACATAAGAAAATAGATACTAAACAAGCATGGAACATCAAAAATTATAGATAC
Source organism: Avena insularis (assembly GCA_023614405.1). Classification (NCBI taxonomy): domain Eukaryota; kingdom Viridiplantae; phylum Streptophyta; class Magnoliopsida; order Poales; family Poaceae; genus Avena; species Avena insularis. The sequence continues at coordinate 261,170,064 of CM042688.1, forward strand.
GTTTACGATGTATCAACATCCCCAAGCTTAACTCCTGCTCGTCGTCAAGTAGGAGAGTGATAAAAAGAATAATTTTTGAGGTGACATGCACCATCACAATCAATATCAAACCATTTGCAAGCATGAAAGTTGGGATCAAAGTACTCTAAACATGAGCATGAAAGATGAAGTTCTAACAATAAGACATAGTAACTATGTTGTAACATGAAAAGGTACAAACAAAGATCATGAATAACAATGCATTGAAAGACATTTGTTTGTTTCACATATAGAAAACATAGCATAGTGGCATTCAGCTTGTCCCTCATGGAGTAGCAAAACATAAATGCATAGGACACCTTCAAAGTTCATAAGGGTGACTAGATACAAATAGTTCAAGAACAAGCAATATCAACATTATGAATCAATCAATAAGTTTTGGGACAATGCACATAGAACTAAGATTAACAACTATGCTCTCTTAATTGGTGCATAAAGATAGAAGGTGGAGACTCAATATAAAAGTAAAAGAAAGGCCCTTCATATAAGGAAGCAGGGATTCAAGTCTCATAAAGAGCTTCCAAAAATTATGGTACTTATTAGCTTTCAGCTCTCATTGCCCCTATCATAAGCATCTTGAAGTGATTAAGGTTAAAGTGAACAAAATATGGAGTATATGCTTGACCAAGTATAAGTTGGCAATCTCATGTCCCTTGAATACGAGGGCCGCTCCTCATGCTACTCAAGTTTAGTTACCGGTAAGTTCTTGTCATAGTAAGTACATGTGTATCATACAGAACCTCCAACGGGGTACCCCTTGCGATGATACGGAAGAATCCCCATATCAAAATGACAAGGCAAGAAGACAATAAGCATCTCAACATCTTCTTATTTACCATGGGAAAATGGTGCTTTTTCTCTCTTTCCTCTTTTCTCATCTTTTTTTCTTTTTTTCTCAATCTATATCTCTTTTTTTATAAGAAGAATGCTTTATAGATTGCTCATTATGGTTACGCTGCAGGTTTCCACCATGATTAGGCATGGATTAGACCATCCGTCCATGCGTTTCTCTAACACACATACATAACTCCATGGACTTACAAGCTCCCCTTTCATTTCACATCGACGGCATTCATAAACAAAAGAGCATGATATCAACTAGGTACAATGTACAAGTGCAATGTTGAAAGCGTTCCCCGTGACAGCATGGTTCTGCTAATCCCCAACGTATAAGTGCAAGCATATACAACATAGATGACACAATGGTTCAAGTTTATTAGGCGCAAGAAAAGTAAAGTGTGCCATCAAGTTCGTGAGAGATTTAATCACTAATTTTCACATAACAAGTTTAATTCGGAAGGTAGATAATAACATGAATATACTTGGAATAGCAAATGCTAATAGGTAGGTATGGTGGACTCTTTGGAATAACTTGGTTTTATTTGGAGTTGGATGCATGAGTGGAACTCATACTTGGTATGGAGGCTAGCAAAAGACTAGGAGAAACCAACGAAGAGAGCAATAATGGACATAATCATGCAACGCGACAAAACATCGTTAATTAAAGCATAAAATGATATTACAAGTCGAAAACTAAATGATCATAGAGGCTATAGTGACTTGGTGTAGTCTTAACATGGTGTGAGCATGCGCCAAGTCAACCCAAATAAAGAACTAAAGGAGAATACCATAATATTATGCTTTTATATGCTAAAACAATGCATGATTCTTTCAAGGCACATTAAGCAATCTCAATTGTTTATAACAAGTCATGCTATAGCAATAATCACTAAGCATAAAGTCAAAACAATATCAAGCATGACATGATAAAGTCTAAGTCATAGTCAAAACAAGCTCCTTTTTGTACCACTTATAAGCATGAACTTTCCTACTCTTTTCCAACACCAATCGAAAACTAAAGCTAAACGCAGTGCTAGCAAAGGAGAACACTCGAGAACAATAAGAGTGAAAACTAGAGTGTTCTAGGCAATGAATAACGGGGTGTGTCTCTCTCCAAAGGAAGTGTGTTGAGATCCAACCAACTTATTGCATCAAACCAAGCAAAATAAAACTAAAAACAAAAACAAAGATGCTCCAAGAACAACACAATAGTGCATGAAACAATAAAAATGAAGTGTTTGGAAGAAACCTGAGATTTTTATTGATGAAGAAGGGGATGCTTTGGACATCCCCAAGATTTGACGCTTGTACTTCTTGAATATTTCTTGAGGTGACATGGGTGGCATCCCCAAGCTTGAGATTTTTTCCATACTTCATCTTATCACATCATTCTCTCCCTACACTTGAAAATTTCCTTCATACAAAACTTCACACAATCTTCATTAGCAACATTAGTGTATTCAAGATAATAAGTCTTTGGGTTTAGTTTCAACACAAGTAAAACTTCCATTAAAACACAAGCTACTGTAGCAATTCATTCTAAAAGCTCAAGTTATCAAGGAGAACTCAAAGAGAAAGAGATTAAGAAGCAAATGCAAATAATGGCAGAAATCTGTCAAAATAGACAGCAGGTAAAAACTGATTTTTTTTGAAGACCTTCTGTTGCTCAAATCGAAAAGTTCTAAATTAACGAAAGTTAGATAAAAACATGGGGCAAAAGCACATAAAATTACAGGTCAATCCGACGTACAGGGAGTTTTCACAATTTTTTATAGCGAAGCACAAAAATCTGTTTCGGGACATCAACTTTCCCAAGTCTTACTTCTCTCTCATTAGAAGTCATTCTTGGCACAAAAACCACACAAAATGGATAAGGAGAGGTTATTACAGAGTCCATAACTTCCAAGACTCAACAAAACAAAAATAAACTGAAAGTAAAAATATAATGGGTTGTCTCCCAAAAGCTCTTTCGTTATAGCCATTAAGATAGACATGATAATTTCGATGATACTCACATAAGAAATATGAGTTGAAGCAAAATAGAGCATCAAGAAGAAAATATGGAACAAATTTAAGTCTAACCCACTTCCTATGAAAAATAATCTTGTAAAGAAACAAGTCATGAAAGCACAAAGCAACAAGCATAGGGAAGCAAAACAAGTGCAACTTCAAAAAATTTAACATTAAGAGGGGAAACTTAATATTGTTAAGACACATAAAACCATGTTTTCCTCTCTCATAATAACTTTCAGTAGCATCATGAATAAAATTAACAATATAACTATACCATAAAACATTCTTATCATGATCCACATGCATAAAAGAATTAATACTCTCCACATAAGCATAGTCATTCTTATTAATTGTAGTGGGAGCAAATTCAACAAAATAGCTATCATTATTAATCTCATCGCCATAATAATCAAATATAGGAGGAATATTGTAATCATAATTCATTTTGTCCTCAGTAGTAGGTGGACTGAAAATATCATACTCATCATTGTAATCATCATATATCGGAGGTATAGTATCATCAAAGTAAATTTTCCCCTCCATGCTTGGGGGACTAAAAAGATCATTTTCATAAAAACTAGCTTCCCCAAGCTTAGACTTTTCCATAGCATTAGCAATAATGGTGTTCAAAGAATTCATACTAATAACATTGCTATTAGCACGCAAATAAAGTTCCATAGGTTTTTTAATTTTCTCTTCAAACACTTCATGTCCTAACTCAAGATAAATACTATAAAGCTCTCTAATTTTTGTTGTTGTTTTCCATTAATCCTAACTAGTGAAAATAAAAACAAGAAACAAAAAGATATAATTGCAGAATCTAAAGGAAATAACTTTGAGCACTCACACACCAGCAACAGTACTAGAAAATAGCTTAGTAGCCAGAGGATGTGAGTACCTTTTACCTTACCTCACCGGCAACGGCGCCAGAAAATAGTTTGATGTCTATGCCCTTCTATTCTTGTAGACAGTTGTTAGGCCTCCAAGTGCAGAGGTTTGTAGAACAGCAAAAAGTTTCCCTTAAGTGGATCACCCAAGGTTTATCGAACTCAGGGAGGAAGTGGTCAAAGGTATCCCTCTCAAGTAACCCTGCAATCAAGATACAAGAAGTCTCTTATGTCCCCAACACACCCAATACACTTGTCAGGTGTATAGGTGCACTAGTTCGGCGAAGAAATAGTGAAATACAAGTGGTATGGATATAAGACAATGGTGCCAGAAAAGAGCTTGACAGGAGGAAAAGACTAAAGGCAAAAAGATGGAAGCAAGCAAACATGTAACAGATCTAGTTGCAAACGGTGTTTCAATGTTTAGAAACAAGGCCTAGGGATCATACTTTCACTCGTGAACACTCTCATATAAATATCTTCTCTTCATGATCCTACTCTAAACTACTCTCCGGTTGGACACTCTAATCCATGGTAGGGCTATAACAACACTCCTCAAAGTCCGCTTTCCCCATCTAGATAACCACTCACTATCACCTCGAGCGCTAGATGGTTCCAACAAACACCACAATTTCATAGAGACATCCAACTCCAAATATAACTCATAACAAGTATTTGTAATCTCTAGCCTAAGTGCCACCATGGTGTGCATGCTATCACTTTCACACACGTGGGGAGAGCCAGATATCTATTAAAGCACTTAAGTAGCAAGGTAGATCTACTTGATTACAAAGCTCATGATCACAATATGATCATGCATAGAGAGAGATGAACACATAGCTACCGGTAGAACCCTTAGCCTTGAGGAAGAACTACTCTCTCATCATCATGGGAATTAGCAACAACGATGGAGATGGTGGTGGAGATCGATGGAGATGGCTCCAGGGGCACTTCCCCATCCTGGCAGGGTGTCGGAATAGAGACTTTCTATCCCCTGAATCTCCCCTTCGGTGGCGGCGGTGTTACGGAACTTTTCGTGGCTAGAGGCTGGATTATTTAGGGTTTCTGCATCGGAGGCTTCTTATAGGCGAAAGGGCGATGTCAGAGGGTGGACCAGGGGCCCACACCACCTGGTGGCGTGGCCAGGGGGACCCGCGCCATCACATGGTGTGGCCAGCCCCTGGCCCCTCTCTGTCTCGTCTTCTGGCTCCGTGAGTCTCCCGGTAAAATATCGACTTTGGCTTTTGTCCGGTCCAATTCCGAGAATATTCACTTTCTGGCTTTTCTGGAACCAAAAATAGAATAAAACAAGCAACTGGTACTGTGGCATCTTGTTAATAGGTTAGTTCCAGAAAATGTATAAAAATACTTTAAATTATGGACTAAACATAAGAAAGTAGATACTAAACAAGCATGGAACATCAAAAATTATAGATACGTTTACGACGTATCAAAACTGAAGGAGGCATGAGCCTTGACTTTGATAAAAACTAATGGTTGGGTTCGGCTGTGATACAATTCCAATTTTACCATACACCCACATTACCTGAGTTGGGTAGGGCCTAACTGGAAGTTTATATGTCTTAGTATGGGTTCCCTTGCGGAAGAGGTTGAGCTGAGGCTGCCTCGTGAATATGAATGCCCACCTATGCAGTTCCCAGGATGGCAGATGGCCATGGCTAGGAGGCCAAACTCATAGGGGAGGTGCCTATACTAGGGTGTGTAATTGAGAGATTAGGATTGATTATTCGCATACCAAGTATGATGATTCAGGGTTATCCCTGACGGATGTATCGAATCTTGTGGTAAAAGTGTACCACCTCTGCAGAGTGTTAAACTATTCGAATAGCCGCATCCGCGGTTATGGACAGTTGGAGTGGCCATACTGTTCCGTTGTCAGATGTTTTCAAAATGACTTGAACAATGACTTTGACTTGACCACAACAAGGTTGTGAACATGAAAACTAGATTCCCACTTAAGTAATATAGAGAACTAAATTAGGTCTTTACTCTGTAAGGCATTCTGTAATAAACCTGGCTTTTTTGCAAACAAACCTAGAGCTTAAGATTCCTACTAGCTTTACCTTACTTATACTAGTGATAGTTTGCGAGTACTTAAAGAGTACTCATGGGTTTATCCCTAGCTATTCCCATGGCCAGACTATGAGGAGGACTACTCGGAAGATGGACAACAGGACGTCTCTGATAACTAGGATCATCTCCCATCGTCAGCATTGCCTGTGACTATCAAGATGGAGTCTACTATGTTATATTTTCCGCTGCTCTGATTTGTATTAAGACTAGATCATGAGATCCTTTATTTGGAAGACTATTATGGTTTGTAATGGATGATGTATTGTGGTACCAATTCCGTTATGTCTCGCAAAAATGGTTCCTGGGATTGCGATGTATGACATAACAGGCAACTGGACTTAAAAATCCGGGTGTTGACAAGTTGGTATCAGAGCCATCCTGACCATAGGAGACCCTAGTTAGAATGGACGTCTGAAAAACTTAGTTTCACAATAAAGAAAGTGAGTATTTACAAAAACCTATTCTCACTCTTATCCTTGAGATTCTTTCAAAACGGAGTTCACAAGTTCCTCAAAACTCTTACAATTCTATATAAAAATTGACACACTTGATCCCCCACTAACTTACTCATCTTAATTGCTTATAGATGGAGGTCAAATATAGCAAGTTCTACCAGTTGGGCAATGGTGGATAGCTCATCTTTGAGAGGGATTTGGATCAACTCTCGGAGTACCTTGGACGCCCGCACCCGGAGTTCTTTGGAGCACAGCTCAATGACCAACAAGGAGGGGAACTAAAGTGGCTAATAGTTGCGGATCTGAGAGGCAAAATGGAGATACCTCTTTCAGAGAAGATTCAGTTCAGAGTGAGGGAGAACAACTGGTTAGACGGTCTAGCAAGGGCAATGCAGGAGGCACTTGCTCGTCTGTGTGCACAAAACACCAACCAGATCAATGGCACCCATTTTGCCCACTATGCAAGACGTGACTCTACGGGACAGCCTTTGGCCATGTCGGCACATCCGGAGTTGAAGCATCACGTGGACCACATGGCCTTCATGCTGCACGAGACCCAGAAGGAGTTGGACAACGCCCGTGCCTACGCCAACCAGAATCATGCTGAAGCCACTGAGAGGAAGCAAACCCTCGCCATTCTCGCCAAGGAGCGCAAGTCACTTCGTAACCATCATGACTAGAAGGATCACATGATTGCCCATCTTCATCAGAAGATAGCCACCTTGGAGGAGACTATCCACGACCAGGAGATCCAGCTGGAGGAGAAGGAGGAGGAAGGTGAAGATATCCGTGGTGATATTCACTCTTACCTTAGTGATGATGATGACTATCTAGAGGACGTCGCCATGGAGGACCACACTGACCAGGATGACACCGACTTCATTGATGACGAGGAGCCCGACACCCTCGATGATGAGTAGTCGCATGTAACACACCAGTTTTAGTTAATATTAATTAGGGTTTGATTGTGCATTCATGAGCATCATCTTTAAAAATACATGCAAAGGAAATAATGTAAAACTCCTAAAATCCTAGTGTTCCCCCTCTCTCAAAAGAATTCAAAATGGTTTTGAATTTTGAAAACCCAAAACTGTTGGAGCCCAAACTGAATAAAAGGGCCCCACTATATCTTATATACTTTATAAAAGTCTCTGGTATTTTAAAAGTATTTAAACTAGAGAGAAATTTGGAAATACAAAAGAGAAAAGGAGAAAATAGATTAGGAAAAAAATGTTTTAGTTAAAAAAACAGAGCCCAAAAGCAGCATCACCATCACCGTCCCTCCTATTCATCGCTCACAGATAGCTTGCAGCCCAAGAACTGCCCAAACCAGCCCACCCGCGGCCCATATACCTCTTCGGCCTCAGCTCCCGCGTCGTCTGCGTCGATGACGGGAAGCTGCTACGTGTCCGCCGCACCGCCGTCGATCCTCCTGGCACCAAGATCCCTGCTCCGTCGTCGACCTGGACCAGGATAAGAACGCCACGACGCCTCGGCCCTGTCCTTATCTTCCCCCTCGTGCGCTCCTATCTTCCTCTCTCTCCTAGAGAGCTCCCCTAACCCTAGCCCGGACCTCGCCGGTGCCCTGCCGTCTCCGGCCTCCTCTCGCCCAACCCAGCACACCACCGGAACCGCCGAGGTCTCCTCCTTCTTTCGTCCCTACCCATGTGAGCCGGTGTGCTCCCAGGCGACCCAATCCAGCCCATCTTCTCCGCCACCGACGACCACCTCTGTTGTCCGTGTCGTCGCCACAGCCCTCCTCTGGCCTCTCCGTCGCGTGCTTCATGCTCAGGATGAGCTTCCGGTTCGAAAGGACCACATGCTCGTCCTCCTCCTGCTCTGTACCGCGCTCGTGTCGCGCGCCGTCGCCCTCCGCCGCAGTAGTGCTCACCACCGGCGATTCCCTCGACCTTATGCTTTAGCGCCGCCCGTTTTAGGCTCCCCGCACCGAGCTCGTTTGAACAGGATAACCCGCGCAAGCCCGCGTGCCCCTAGCGCCGCCAGTAGCCACCGCCGACGTGTTTTCCGATGAGTGCTGCGTGGCGCCATCGTGGCATCATCGTGGCTGCTGTATGGCCACGATGTGGCGCCAGCGTCAGCGTCGTGCAAGCCTTGCCAGCGTGGCAACCTGACGTGGCCCGTGGCCCACCCGCCAGTCTCCGCGTGTATCCTCTGCCCCGATAGAAAACAACGACACCCCTATGCTGACGTCAGCCTCCACCTGTGCTGACGCAGTAAATCTTTTAGATTGTTTAATAATTCCAGAAAATGGTTTAAATCTTGTAAAATCAATAACTAATTATTTATAACTCAGAAAAAGGTGTATAATATATCAAAATGTTCAAAAACATGAGTTCTTTACAATAGACTCATAATCACGCATTGTTAAGCAACTTAAATGACAAGTTTAATTAGAGAACTATATCAACCCCTCATAGGTGTTCCGAGGTTTCCCCTATTCTAGGGTTTGCGACCCTCGAACCCTGTTTAAAATGATCGAGCATGCTTTAGGGTTTCATTTCAATACAATTTAACTTGTCATATCATCATCCTTGCTTGAGCATTGCATCGATGCCATGTGTTGATTGTTGTTTCCCTTTCTTTCTGGTGTTGGCTTCTTTCCGATAGAATACGATATCGAGATCGAGATTAAAGACCGATATCAACACCATGGAAGATCGACGAACAATACTTGACCAACTATAATCAATTCAAGTACAAGATATCCGAAGATCTGCTTTTTGGGTATCAACAAACAAGGCAAGCATAGCCCCACCATTATACAATCCTATGGTTTCGAAAGCATTTCATTCTTGCCATGTTGCATACGATTCTTCCGTGGTCTTTTATCGATAGATAGAGTATCCTATCTGTTGCATTACTTACCTTGACCTTATATTACCTGATCCACTGCTCCTAGCATAATTAGGTTTGGCTTGTGTGCACTGCTAGAGCTGTTATCTGTGTCTTGCTTAGCCATGCATAGCTGTCAGTGCTGGTTCATCCAGATGATGTATCAGATGCAGAGAATCTAGTATGATAGGAGAACAAGGTACACTAATAAGGTAAGTTCAATGGTAAAGGTTAAACATGCTAAGGCTTGTATGGGAGGACACAGTGGGATGTGGTTTTTGTAGTCCCATGCTCGCCACCACTAGGAACCGAGTTCCTGCCTTTGGTCCAAGACGAGCGTATAGCCACACGGGTTTTATGGGGACCTCACGATTAACTAACTTGCCTAGTAGATTCCATGATTCACATAGTTCGGGCGTTCCATTCAACATGCATTCTGGATCTTCTCGAAGGCGGTGAAGGAGGTGCATTCATACAGATAGGTAAGCGTGGACGAGGTTGGGGAGGCGGTTCCTCTGGGTAAACTAACCTCGCCTCACATCTCTAGGGAACGGCTTCAGGATTTGACCCATTATGGCGGAACCATCCTTAGGGTGTGACTCATGGTCTCGGCGAAGCAAGGTAAAAAGGCCGTGTCCAATCACCCTCTGCCAGCACACCAAAGAAGTGTGTCAAGTGGCGCTAAGAGTCGGTTGGTACGTGTGGGTAAAGTTGTACACCCCTGCAGGGTTAAATCTTTTCGAAAATCTGTGTTCACGGTTATGAACGCTTGATGACCGAATTCTAAGATCATAGAGAACTTTAACCTACTCGTAAAATTTGGCAGACTGTTCTTAAGGATGCTTCCTCTTGGGTACGAGGTGGTGATCCTAGTTGTGAGATGAGGATTACTTTGGTGGGTATCAAGATGATGATCAATTCTTCAGAGATGTCGCTCTCTTATCCCCTTTTAAAATATTTTGATTATATGAGATTCTTCCCCCCTGTTTTACAAAACAAAGGCTTTATGCAAAATAACCCCACCAGCCATATGACTTGCGGAGTACACCCTGTACTCACCCTTGCATTGTTGATATTTTTGTAACAGAGTAAGTGTTTGTCAGAAGACAAGTTTGGTACGACATCGACACCGACAAGTAGCTTGGGGTTCCCGGCTGGCAGCCTGGAATCTATGGGCTAGGACGTCATCGTTATGCTTCAGGCCTCTTATGCCATTTGTTAAGTTTGCTATACTTAATAGCATAATTTGCCTTCCGTTGTTTGATGTTTGTGGTCAGTTATCTCTGCTTGTAATATTTTGGTACTTCACTCAGTTATGAGCTTGCTGTAATAATTTTTGTGTCGCAGGGTTACTGTTGTGTTACCAATTTCTCACTGAATATCCTCGAGCTCTAGGTTAAGCTTATGTCAGGCTAATGTTTGGGATTTGGTTAACCCTGATCCCGGGGGTGTTATAGTCTTTGGTATCAGAGCAGTACCAACCGTAGGAAAACCTTGCTACTGGTCGATGTTGAGTCTAGTTCTTGTGAAAACTATTTCAAAGCTGAAAAGTATTTGCGAAAACTCTAGTATGATTCTTTTTCTCCTTATCCAGTTTCGCTCTAACTCTGGGTCATCTCACCTTGTGTTGATTTGGAAAAAGTTTTGATATCTCTTCTAGTCTTTGAAAGCTTAGGTGCCTTTTGGGCATGCCGTTTCTCAACTAGTTGACCTAGTGTTGAGTTCTCTAGAGTTGTGTGTGTTGTGAATTCCTTATTTCCCCTTGCTCTGCTTCGGCTAAGAGATTCCTTTCCATCAAGATATCTCTACCCTACGAGCCCACAATATTATATTGTATGGCTCTAAAGTGTTCTGTTCTAGGCTCCGAGGTTTCCTTTCGCCTCATACGCCTCCTTTTTATTTGTTTGGGTAATTCAGAAGTTCTTTCTTATTTTGGAAGCTACCTCGTGATTACTATCTTGTGGTGCACGCTATGTCCCTCAATTAGTAGTTACTTCTTTTCTCGGGTTTTAACCCTTGGACATGAACCGAAGATCCTAGATTGTACTGGATTCTAGTGTTGCGAATCTTGTCCATGAAGCTGATCTTTAAACCAAGATCCATTCCTTTGACCCCCGTCGTTAATGCTAAAACATTACCTCAGTATGGCTGGTACTACCATTCTAGCCTTCAAGCTTGTGGTTATTGTCGCTATTGAATTGTGACAATTAAGGACTTCCCCTACAACTAGCTATGGCGTATGTTCTTTAACGGAACCAAAAGATCACGACAAGGGTACTACTTGTGAGTCTCACATCTATACTCATGACTCTGCCACACCTTACCTCTTCTGTGCATTGGTTTTTGGAAGAATGATAAACTATGCTTCTACATCTCGGGATTCTATCCTGAGCATGTTCCTTTTCCCTTGTTGTTTCTGACCTTTGTCTACCAGTTGGTAGCCAAGTAGTAAATGTGCATTGGTGTCTTCCAATGCAAGATACTCTTGTGGTCCGTCATGACAAACCATTTCGGGATGTCAGGAGAAACAAACTCCAGTACCTCGTCACATCTAGGACCAGGTCAAAGTGCTGTAATCCACAGATTCAGAAGCATTGATTATCTTCTATCTGTTCTACCTTAAAGTGTCACACTCTTCTACACTAAGAGGTCGTGCTAAGTTTCATGACCCCTTAATGAAGTAATGATCTTACACATAATTACCCAACCTTCCTTCGAACTTTCGCGCTCGAAAATGATGCGTGCACATAATAATGTGGCCATCTAAGATTCTTAGCAATTCTTATTGCTTTGAACTCCAAGGGCATTTGTGTCATCCTTAGTGTGATGGTTAACCCTATCACTGAGCAAAGGATGATTGCGCTACCAAGTCCGTTAGTCTGGTACACTCTCTTCGGTCAAAGAGTTAGGCTTGTGCCAAAGCTCTGCGACTATGTCTCCTTGCCTTACCAAGCAAGTTTCCTCTCGAACTAAGTGACATATCGGTGGATCGTGATATTCTAGATGTTCTCTAGAAGTATCACCATGTTACCACATGACTGTGTTGTCAAGTTCTTGAGCAAGCAAGTTCTCTGAACTGCTCCTTTCTCCAAGGATCCGTACTGGATGCCCCTGAACTAGTTGGTTGAGCTTAAACAACAACTTGGAGAGTTGTAAGACAAAAGTTCTATCTGACTTAGTTCATCTTAAAAGGATGTCTAGTTTCATTTGTGTTGAAGAAATATAGTATTTCCTTCAGGGATATCTTATCTTCCCCCACTTTTGATTTGATTTGGGTTATTGTCAAATCAAACTCAGTTCCTAGGACTATCTTGATGATGTTGCTACTCGTGATGTTTCACTTAAGTACATCCTCATGTTCGTTGGTCTGACCAATAGTTTTGTCTTGTTCATACAACATATGATTCCATCATTTTGGAGTAGCTTGATAAGTTTGTTGTTGAGACCATCGACAATATCCTTATCTTCTCCATACTAGAACAGACTCATATGAAACATTTGGCATTAATGTTGGAAAACTTCTTGAGAACCTTTTTCGGGTCATCTGGAAGTATGTGCTCTAGATGTTGGAAGTAACCTTCTCCAATTCACGTGCAATTGTTGAAAGATGTCGTCGTGGATTCGAGTAGAGTTATCTTTGTTCCCTCTATGGACATAGTATATTTTGTTGTAAGTACTTCGTGTATAACCAATTGTTCTTTGACAAGTTGTTAATACATGGTCTAGCAATAGCTCAGTCTATTGGAGCTTGATACTGAAGTCCATGTCTTGAGAATCCAGTAACTTTACCTCCATGGTAAATGTTGTAAACTTTCTATTCGGACATGCTAAGTATGAAATATCATTTCACCTAATCAAAGCTGTATCTCAAGCAGTAATAATGGTTGGTGTTCTTCAAGGAATTGACATGGGTCTCTCTGAAAATTTGGCATGATTGATGTAATGGTTGACACAACTAGTCAGAAGATCTATTGTCATATTCTCTTGAATCAGCAAATAACAACCACTCTTCATGAGGCATCTTCTATGATTCATTATAGGGGTTGTGCTTATGGTTCCCTTTGTAACCGAAGTTTGACCTTTACTTGATGTTTGCCTTCTTGAACATCAATGAGAACATTTAAAATAGTGTTGCTAAATGTTGCTCGGTCGATTCTCCAGACCCTGTTATGTTGGCAAGCACCTTGTTGTGCCAAATCAAGTCCGAATGAAGTTTCTTTTTCCTCGTGTCATCAGGAATCTTCTTACCTATTCATCTGGTGGTGTAAAGTGATATCGTAATCTTTGGCAAAGATTTCGGTAACCCTGGATGAATAAAGAGTTTCCTTCCCTTCTCGATCATGTTCAAGAGTGATGACGACTTTGGTAATCAGAAGTTTCTCTTGTTACATGTTCCTTGTGACTCCTACGAGTCCTCGCCACAAAACAACCTGCTGTCTTGCCCTTCTGTTGAACAAAGAGTGATCCTTCTGTATCAAAAGTAATTCAACAGCTTGGTTATCCGTATCTCTGTATCCCTGAAATCTCTACTTAAGTCATTTAGTAGAGTTTCGATTCTCAAAGTCTGTGGTTTTGTTCTTCCTGTTGTAAGATTTCCTTTCCAGAAGCTTAAACTCTTCTGAAACTCCATGGTCTCAATCCTTATGAAGACCAGCTATCTAACAACTTGGAACCTATCTCCTTTTGTTTCCTCTGTTACCTTGATGTGTTTCATGTCATCATCTCAGAGTTGTTTCTGAACACTCCTTCATGATTTGACCATGAGATACTCTGTGTGTTGTTAGTGTGTTTTCCTCTTATCCTTAGAAGGAACCATGTTTCTCTTCCTTCTTCCTACCTGCAGAATCTCGGGTCGAGATTCTCGTAAGGGGGATAGATCTGTAAGACCCCAGTTTTAGTTAATATTAATTAGGGTTTGATTGTGCATTCATGAGCATCATCTTTAAAAATGCATGCAAAGGAAATAATGTAAAACTCCTAAAACCCTACTTTTCCCCCTCTCTCAAAAGAATTCAAAATGGTTTTGAATTTTGAAAACCCAAAACTGTTGGAGCCCAAACTGAATAAAAGGGCCCCACTATATCTTATATACTTTATAAAAGTCTCTGGTATTTTAAAAGTTTTTAAAATAGAGAGAAATTTGGAAATACAAAAGACAAAAAGGAGAAAACAGATTAGGAAAAAATGGTTTTAGTTAAAAAAATAGAGGCAGCCGCAGCAGGCCGTAGCCCATCTCCCTGTCCCTCCTATTCATCGCTCGCGCATAGCTTGCAGCCCCGCAACCGGCCCAAACCAGCCCACCTGCGACCCGCATACCTCTTCAGCCTCAGCCCGATCGCTTCGCCGACGACGGAAGTCTGTCACAGGTCCCATGTCACGCCGTCGATCCTCCCGGCGCCAAGATCCCCGCTCCGTCGCCGACCCGGACCAGGATAAGAACGCCACAATGCCTTGGCCCCGTCCTTATCTTCCCCCTCGCGCGCTCCTATCTTCCTCTCTCTCCGAGAGAGCTCCCCTAACCCTAGCCCGGACCTCGCCAGTGCCCCGCCGTCTCCGGCCTCCTCTCGCCCAACCCAGCACACCACCAGAACCACCGAGGTCTCCTCCTTCTTTTGACCCTACCCGCGTGAGCCGGTGTGCTCCCAGGCGACCCAATCGAGCCCGTCTTCTCTGCCACCGACGACCACCTCCGTTGTCCGTGTCGTCTCCACAGCCCTCCTCCGGCCTCTCCGTCGCGTGCTTCATGCTCAGGGTGAGCTTCCAGTTCGAAAGGACCACATGCTCGTCCTCCTCCTTCTTCAGAGGCCGCGCCCAGGCGCCACCGCCCGTCAGCAGTAGTGCTCACCGCCGGCGATTCCCTCGACCTTATGCTTTAGCGCCGCCAGTTTTAGGCTCCCCACATCGGCCCGTTTGAACAGGATAACCCGCGCAAGCCCGCGTGCCCCTAGTGCCGCCAGTCGCCACCACCGACGTGTTTTCCGGCGAGTGCTACGTGGCACCATCGTGGCATCATCGTGGCTGCTGTGTGGCCACGATGTGGCGTCAGGTCAGCGTCGTGCAAGCCTTGCCAGCGTGGCAGCCTGACGTGGCCCACCCGTCAGTCTCCGTGTGTAGCCTCTGCCCTAGTAGAAAACATCCACAACCTTGTGCTGACGTCAGCCTCCACCTGTGCCGACGCAGTAAATCTTTTAGATTGGTTTAATAATTCCATAAAATGGTTTAAATCTTGTAAAATCAATTACAAATTATTTATAACTCAGAAAAAGGTGTATAATATATCAAAATGTTCAGAAAAATGAGATATTTACAATAGACTCATAATCATGTATTGTTAAGAAACTTAAATGACAAGTTTAATTAGAGAACTATATCAACCCCTCATAGGTGTTCCGAGGTTTCCCCTGTTCTAGGGTTTGCGACCCTCGGACCCTGTTTAAAATGATCGAGCATGCTTTAGTGTTTCATTTCAATACAATTTAACTTGTCATATCATCATCCTTGCTTGAGCGTTGCATCGACGCCATGTGTTGATTGTTGTTTCCCTTTCTTTCTGGTGTTTGCTTCTTTCCGGTAGAATACGATATCGAGATCGAGATCAAAGACCGAGATCAACGAACAATACTTGACCAACTGTAATCAAGTCAAGTACAAGATATCTGAAGATCTGCTTTCTGGGTATCAACAAACAAGGCAAGCATAGCCCCACCATTATACAATCCTATGGTTTCGAAAGCATTTCATGCTTGCCATGTTGCATACGATTCTTCTGTGGTCTTTTATCAATAGATAGAGTATCCTATCTGTTGCATTACTTACCTTGAGCGTATATTACCTGATCAACTGCTCCTAGCATAATTAGGTTTGGCTTGTGTGCACTGCTAGAGCTGTTATCTGTGTCTTGCTTAGCCATGCATAGCTGTCAGTGCTGGTTCATCCAGATGATGTATCTGATGCAGAGAATCTAGTATGACAGGAGAACGAGGTATACTGATAAGGTAAGTTCAGTGGTAAAGGTTAAACATGCTAAGGCTTGTATGGGAGGCCACAGTGGGATGTGGTTTTTGTAGTCCCATGCTCGCCACCACTAGGAACCGAGTTCTTGCCTTTGGTCCAAGACGAGCGTATAGCCACACGGGTTTTATGGGGACCTCACGATTAACTAACTTGCCTAGTAGATTCCATGATTCACATAGTTCGGGCGTTCCATTCAACATGCATTCTGGATCTTCTCGAAGGCGGTGAAGGAGGTGCATTCATACAGATAGGTAAGCGTGGACGAGGTTGGGGAGGCGGTTCCTCTGGGTAAACTAACCTCGCCTCACATCTCTAGGGACCGGCTTCAGGATTTGACCCATTATGGCGGAACCATCCTTAGGGTGTGACTAATGGTCTCGGCGAGGCAAGGTAAAAAGGCCGTGTCCAATCACCCTCTGCCAGCACACCAAGGAAGTGTGTCAAGTGGCGCTAAGAGTCGGTATGCGTGTGGGTAAGTTGTACACCCTCAGGTTAAATCTTTTCGAAAAGCCGTGTTCACGGTTATGAACGCTTGGTGACCGAATTCTAAGATCATAGAGAACTTTAACGTACTCGTAAAATTTGGCAGATCAACATGTGCTTAAGGATGCTTCCTCTTGGGTACAAGGGGGTGATCCTAGTTGTGAGATGAGGATTACTTTGGTGGATATCAAGATGATGATCAATTCTTCGGAGATTTCGCTCTCTTATCCCCCTTTAAAATATTCTGATTAGACCAGCTTCTTCTCCCCCTTGTTTTACAAAACAAAGATGGCTTTATGCAAAATAACCCCACCAGCCATAAGACTTGCGGAGTACACCCTGTATTCACCCTTGCTTTGTTGATATTTTTGTAACAGAGTAAGTGTTTCTCAAAAGACAAGTTTGGTACGACATCGACACCGACAAGTAGCTTGGGGTTCCCGGCCGACAGCCTGGAATCTATGGGCTGGGACATCATCGTTTTGCTTCAGGCCTCTTAGGCCATTTGTTAATTTGCTATACTTAATAGCATAATTTGCCTTACGTTGTTTAATGTTTGTGGTCAGTGACCTCTGCTTGTAATATTTTGGTTCTTTGCTCAGTTATGAGCTTGCTATAATAATTTTTGTGTCGCAGGGTTACTATTGTGTTACCAATTTCTCACTGAATATCCTTGAGCTCTAGGTTAAGCTTATGTCAGGCTAATGTCTGGGATTTGTTTAACCCTGATCCCGAGGGTGTTACATCGCACCTGAGCACTATCGTAGGTGTGAGTTGTATTCGGTCCCATTGTATCGTAGCTTCACAGAATGGTTCCTAAAACCATCTGCTTTCTTAGTTGTGGTGTGTGTTTGTATTGGTTGCTTGGAATGAATGAATGAATGAATGAGAAAAGGTTATTAGTTTCAAAACCTTAGTCATGCTCAAAGTTTTAAAATCTTTTGAACCATACCAATAAACCATAGAAAATTTCCCTCTTGTCTCATTATCTATCTCCATCTTCAGATGACTCGCGGAAACCCCTGAGGAAGCAGCTCATCTTAGGACCCAATGCTGCAGATTCTGCAGATGTTAGTTTCTGACCATGAAGCCAGTAGAGCTGAACGTCAAGCCAATCTAGCCACTATTTAATAGATAGCCCAGATGGCACATAACAATCAAGGCCATGGAAACCAAGATCACCATGGATCCAAACTCAAGAACTTCCAAAACACCAACCCTCCCATGTTTAGTAAATCAGAAGAGCCTTTAGATGCTGATGACTGGCTGCAGACCATGGAAAACAACTTAGAAGTGACAGGAGTAGATGCCAATGAGAAGGGATTGTTTACCACCCACTATCTGGTAGGCTATGCAAGATCTTGGTGGAACAGCACCCGTACCATGAACGAAGGTTAGATGATGACTTGGGAGGAATTCAAACTCAACTTCAGCCAGACCCATGTGCCCCCGGGTTTGATCAAGAGGATGAGAGATGAATTCAGGGAGCTGAAGCAGGGGAGAATGACTGTGGTGCAATACCATGACAAATTCCTATCTCTAGCCAGGTATGCCCCTGATGAGATTGACACTGAAGCAAAGAAGAAGGAGAGATTCTTGAACGGTCTACATAATGAGATGCAGACAGTGCTAGTCAACATTCCCTTTGATGACCTCGAAGCCATAAGGAAAGATCAACCAAGCTAGTGAGAACCGCAAGCGTCGTATATGCACCAACCTGGACCCCACCAGACCCCGAAGTATCGTCCCAAACCGTCTGCAGGATATGCACCCAGAAACAACAGACCCCCTATGTCCCGTCCGAACTATCCCAATCGTGGCGGAGGAAACCTGAGGCCTGAAGGCCACAACAACCACAACAACAACCCCGACAACCCCAATAATTTCAACTGTGCACCGCCAAGGTCCAACAACAGCAACAACAACAAGAACAATGCTGCCCCAAGGACTGGAAGCAATGATGTGCCTATCACAGGGAAGGACAAATCAATGATCACTTGCTTTGAATGCGGAGTCACGGGTCACTACTCCAACGAGTGCCCCAAGAAGCTTGCCGCAACAACCAATGTTACTACACCTGCCCAACAGTAGCGCCATGTCCAGCCTAGAAAGAGATTTGCCCTAGGAAACCCGCACGACCGTACTGGTCGTCTATTCCACATGAATGTTGAAGAAGCCTAGGAAGCGCCAGATGTCGTGCTGGGTATGTTTTCTGTTAACTCAGTATTAGCAAGAGTGTTGTTTGATTTTGGAGCATCACACTCGTTTGTTACAGAAGAATTTGCATGCACTGGTAAGATTCAACCCACCAATTTGAAGCATGTTATGATAGTTCAAATACCTGGTTCAACCACCAAAGCTAGAAAATTTTGCAAGGCCGTACCTATCAGAATCCATGGGATAGATTTTTATGCCAATCTAATAGTACTTGGAACCAAAGGTTTGGAAGTAGTACTAGGAATGGATTGGATGTCGAAACATCAAGGATTAATCGACTGTGCCAAGAAAGCCATAACCATGACCAGTAGCACCGGAGTATCAGTAAAACATGTATCTGAGACGCTACCCCGTCAATTCAAGTGCAACAAAAGTTTAGCCAAAACCACCATTGACCAAGTCAGAGTAGTCTGTGAATACCCCGATGTGTTCCCAAATGAATTGCCCGGTATGCCCCCAAATCTGGATATCGAGTTTATCATTGAACTAGTTCCTGGAACTGGACCCATAGCTTAGAGACCATATAGTATGAACCCATCTGAATTAGTGGAGCTAAAGAAGCAACTTGATGATATGTGGGAAAATGTTTGATACAACCAAGTGCATCGCCATGGAGATCACCTGTTTTGTTTGTGGATAAGAAGGATGGTGCCAACCATTTATGTACAGATTATCGGAAGATGAATGACGTCAACATCAAGAACAAGTACCCACTGCCGAAGATAGAAGATTTTTTTGACCAACTAACTGGTGCCAGAGTGTTTTCTAAGATTGATCTTAGAACTGGTTATCATCAATTGAAGATCCATGCAACGGATATTCCAAAGACTGCCTTCACCACCAGATATGGATTGTATGAGTATAATGTCATGTCTTTTGGATTAACCAATGCACCCGCCACTTCATGAACCTCATGAATAATTTTTTATGAACTTCCTAGATAAGTTTGTCATTGTTTTTATCGATGACATTCTAGTCTACTACAAGTCAGAAGAAGGCCATGAACAACACCTAAGAACCATCCTTGAAACCCTTAGAGAGCATCAATTGTATGCCAAGTTTAGCAAATGTGAGTTCTGGTTAAAGGAAGTAGGATTCCTAGGCCATATCTTGTCGGTAGGAGGAGTTGCTATCCACCCCGCCAAGATTAAAGATGTCGAAGAATGGAAAGCCCCAACCACTCAAACCGAAGTCCGCGCATTTCTTGGATTAGCCGGATATTACCGCAAGTTTGTTTAACGATTTTCAAGCATCGCAAGACCGATGACTCAGCTATTGAAGAAAGACAAGAAGTTTGAGTGGACGGACAAATGTGAAGCAAGTTTTCAAGATCTTAAGAAGAGATTGATTTCAGCCCCAATTTTGATCATGCCGGATATCAAGAAGCCTTTTGATGTGTATTTTGATGCAGCCAAGATTGGTCTCAAATGTGTGTTGATGCAAGAAGGCAAAGTCATATCATATCTATCCAGACAACTGAAGCAACATGAGCAGAACTATCCTACCCATGACTTAGAACCGGCAGTCGTAGTTTTAGCCTTGAAGACATGGCGTCATTACCTCATGGGTAACCGCTGCAAGATTTATTCAGATCACAAGAGTCTGAAGTATATTTTCACCCAGAAGGAGCTGAATATGAGGCAACGGAGATGGATAGAGTTAATCAAGGATTGTGACCTTGACATTCACTATCACCCCGGCAAGGCCAATGTGGTAGTGGATGCTCTTAGTAGATTGCCATGTAGACTAGATACCATGATCAAGGAAGACCAACCAAGTTTGCATGAGGAGTTGGAGAACTTTAGAATGGAGCTAGTTAGCGAAGGATTTCTTGCCAGCATTGAAATTCAACCCACTTTGATCAGTCAGATAAACGAAGCTCAGAAAGGAAATATTGATGGAATCAAGCATCGTATCGAAACAGGGAAGGTACCCGAATTCACAGAAGATGAAGAAGGACTTCTCTGGTATAAGGGACGTATCTGTGTGCCAGTAGATTTAGAGTTGAAACAAGTCATTATGCAGGAAGCCCATGATACCCTTTATTCTATTCACCCTGGAGGAACCAAGATGTATCAGGATTTGAAGGAGGAATTTTGGTGGCACGAAATGAAGAGAGAAGTCGGAAGCTACATAGCCAAGTGTGATATCTGTCAGAGAGTCAAAGCGGAACATCAGTGACCCGCAAGACTTCTGCAACCATTACAGATTCCGAAATGGAAATGGGATTCTGTTGGAATGGATTTCATCACAGGTTTGCCTACATCTAGTAGGGGAAATGACTCTATTTGGGTCATAGTGAATAGACTGTCCAAAGAAGCTCATTTCATACCCGTCAAGACTACCTATCAAAGCTTGAAGCTAGCAGAGTTATACATTGCTAAAATAGTTAGTCTGCATGGGACCCCCAAAACCATAATGTCAGATCAAGGAACCCAGTTTACCTCAAGGTTCTAGAAGAAAGTCCAAGAAGGATTAGGAACCAAACTGAACTTCAACACAACTTATCACCCACAAACCGATGGACAAGCGAAAGAGTAAACCGGATACTAGAAGACATGTTGAGAGCTTGTGTTCTAGAATATGGTTCCAAATGGGAAGATTATCTTTTCAGAATTCATACAACAATAGTTATCAAGCCAGTTTGCAAATGGCTCCATTTGAGTTTTTGTATGGAAGAAAGTGTCGTACCCCCTTGAATTGGTCACAAGTAGGAGAGAGTTAGATATTCGGACCCGACATCCTATGGGAGGCTGAAGAGAAGGTTCACAAAGTCCATGAACACCTCAAGACCGCCCAATCTAGACAGAAGAGTTATGCTGATAAAAGTCATTGAGACCCGACCTTCAATATCGGAGATTTTGTATCTCAAAGTATTACCCTTGAAGGAATGCAGCGTTTTAAATCGAAAGGGAAGCTTGCCCCCAGATATATTGGACACTTCAGGATTTTAAGCCATAGAGGAGAAGTATCCTATCAATTGGAACTACCTAAAGAAATGTCAGCCGTACATGATGTGTTCCATATCTCCTTACTTAGGAAATGCCTAGAAGTTCCGGAGAAGACCGAAGTTTTCAAGAACATCAATCACAGAGCCATAGATATCAATAAGGATCTAGCTTATCGTGAAGTGCCCATCCTATTTTGAAGAAGCATTGTAACCACCTGCACTGTAAGTATCAAGTTTCTCAAGATCCAAAGGAGTAACCATACCAAGAAGAAGTTACTTGGGAGCAGTAGATTATATTAGGACATAATTTCCCAATCTCTTTAGTTCCTAGTTTTTCTCGAATCTCGAGCCGAGATTCTGTTTAAGGAGGGAAGGTTTGTAACATCTCAAAAATATTAAACAAGCTTATCAAGTTCTAATCACTCAAGATTAGGGTTAACAAATTTTTTACTTCTAAACCCATATGAGTGCATGTGTGATTTATATTAATGCATGAATGCTTGTCTTTGCCATTATTGATTGCTATAAATGCTAAGGATTAGTTTAAATATGAATACCCAAGCATCTAGGTCAATTCCAAACAGAATGAAATAAAAAGAAAATCAAATATGAGGCATATGATCAAATGGCCACTTTGGCCAAAATTAACCACTAGCCTACTTTGGGCATCTCTAGTAAAAGATTTCCAACAGAAACAATTCTAGTTATTTTCACCCCTTGCTAGACTAAGTAAAACTGAACCCAAGCAAACTTACCAATCTACAAAAACAAAGTTTAAATCTATTTGAGAGGCTTTCAAAATCGAGTCAATTATAGATGCATAGATCATTATTTTTCAAAAACCACTCAAACCTCCACCATTTGACAATCCCTAGCAACTAGAGACTACCAAGCATGTGACTAGCTCACTCACCAAAAATCATGAAAAAATTCCAAGGTTAAGTTCATGTGGCCATTTAGTCGAACACTTAGCAGACAGAGTACAAATTCAACAACTATCTACTGTTTGAAATCAAACTTGTGCTCATGCTTGTACTGCAATCAACCCAATAAATCACCCACGACCAGCCCTAGTACTTGGCCATGCAGTGGAGCAACCTCACTCACCGCAGTGACCAGTGCCATGACCGTACCAAGCATGCCATGCCGGTCGACCATGGACCAGTCGCCACACGCCGCACCGCCCTCTCCCATGATTCCTAGCTGATAGCCGTGACCTCACCGCCCCTCTATCCACCCCTTGACCAACGGCGAGGAGTGGAGAAGCCAGAGCAACCGCGCCCATTTATGTCTCTGCCATGCTGAGAGCACGACGGAGCGTCGAAGCCGCCTCGCGCACACACGCCGCGCCTCGCTCTCTCTGTGTGTACCCGCACCCGCCGCGTTACCGGCCACCTCCCAGACACGATGATTTGCCGCCGCATTCCCCGTGACCATCGTACTTGATGATGAACACATCTATACATGAACAAAGTGCCGACATCGCCCGATAGACTAAGACCGCCCCTTGCCGCACCACTACGCGCGTGACAATCGCCTAGTCCACCGCATCAACCCACGCCATCTGCCATGCCTAGATCGACCTATAGCAGCGTCGCTGATGAGCCCGACCATGCCGCCCTACCTCCAACGCCGGTGTATAAATAGGAGCCACCTCAGACCTCAAATGGCACACCATTTCACTCTCCACTCTCTCAAAAACCTCACCAACCCTTCCCCGGAGCAAGGCGAGCACCACGTCACCGGAATTTGGCCGGAGCCACCACTGTAGTGAGGAAGGGTGCCATTGATTGGAGCCACCCAGGATCTGTCGTGACCACCAATTGACTCGTTGTCATCTACCAGCACATTCGCCCCCATCACTGGACCTAGCTGGAGCCCTGGTAAGCTTCCCACGACCCCCACCGTGCTGCTAGGTTTAGAATCTCGCTAGAGCTCTATGACATAGACGATGAACCTCAGTCGTAGATCTTGTTCTAATCGTAGCGCTGAAATTTGCTGATACCGTTTTGGTTAGATAGAGCCGCTAACGCCAGGACAATCGTCAAAGAGCTCCACCGCAGACGTCAAGGGGCTGGCCATTCTTTTCCTTCAGAGCCCAATGATTCAAATAGAATTTTGCCATTTAGTTAAAATCCCTATGCAGTAGCTGTATTCAAAATTGAATTCAAAGAGTTGTACTAAACCAAATTGCATGATTCCAATTTTTTAGTAAGGTATTGAAAATATCTAATCACTCCCTTTGGATTCAAACCATTTGAAATTATAGATCACCTGTACCAAAAATAACAAGACATAGAGTTTTACCACTTCAAACATTTTTATAAAATCAACCATAAATGCTTTTGAGTTGATTCCAACTTTCAAAAATCACATTTTCCATGCTCTACATGAATATGTAAAAATATTTGGTTTTACGGATATTAAACATGGATTATTATTAAAAGAATGCTATATAGGCATTTCTAGTCACTTTAATATTATTAAATAGTAATATTAAATCTTGTAATATATGACCACCACTTTAAATCACATTCCCAAAGTATTAGAATATGTGGTGATGACATGTGTCAATATGCTCCCATATTTTAATTGGAGAATATTAAATCTTAAGTATTTTTCAATGAGTAGATATTACCTTTCCCAAAAAAATATAAATAAGCATGTGCCATTAATTCATGTGATGAGTAGGATGATGCTAGATCATCTAGGTGAGCCCTTGTGTGCTAAATAGAAATAGTGAAGTGTTGTTTGGTGATTGTGTACCTCGTCTATATTTATAGATTTAAGTACCGACGCGGGCTACGACGAGGAGGAGTACTTGGAGGAAGAAGAAGAGAACTTCAACGACTACACCCAACAAGGCAAGCTATCAGTGCAAGCTAACTAATGCAAGATGCAGTAGGAATGCTTGGTTATGCAACTTTGATTATACCCATCCCAAGTTTTACTTGCAAGCTTTACTTTTCCCTTTTACTAAAGTTTCTTACTTAGTTAATGAATTGCGATTAATGGAAAATAGGATGGATCCCCTCAAGATCCTAAAACTAGTTTTGGATAATTATACTTGATTAGCACCCCCCATAGTGATACCCTCAATACTAGTGGCTAGTGCTAAGCTAAAACTTGATCACTTAGATGGGAATACTTGGAGAAAAGGATTATGAAAACCTTGGAATGATGATTCATTCTATTGAAATGTTTCGACATGTGTTATGAAACACAATGGTTTGATGATGAAACTGAAGGAGGCATGAGCCTTGACTTTTATAAAAACCGATGGTTGGGTTCGGATGCGATACCATTCCAATTTTATTGTACACCCACATTACCTGAGTTGGGTAGGGCTTAACTGGAAGTTTATATGTCTTAGTATGGTTTCCCTTACGGAAGAGGTTGAGCTGAGGCTACCTCGTGAATATGAATGTCCACCTATGCAGTGCCTAGGATGGCAGATGGCCATGGCTGGGAGGCCAAACTCATTGGGTAGGTGTGATGACCCACAAGTATAGGGGGTGTATCGCAGTATTTTCAAGGGAAGTGAAAGCCAATTTATTGATTCGACACAAGGGGAGCCAAAGAATATTTATAAGCCTTAACAACTGAGTTGTCAATTCAGCTGCACCTGGAAACAATCTTGCTCACAGCAGTTTATCAGTAGCAACAATTTTGTAATAGCAATAGCAAAGTAATAGCAGTAGTAAAAGTAAAGACAACAGTAACAATTGCAGTAAACAATAGGATTAAAGCGCGGTAGGCATAGGGATGGATGGACGGGCGTTGCATGGACAAGACAATTCATATAGCAATCAAGACATATGGCATTTGCAGATAAATAAGATAAAGCATCCAAGTACTAGATAATCATAGGCATGTGTTCTATATATAGTCATACGTGCTCGCAATGAGAACTTGCACAACATCTTTTGTCCTGCCAGCCTGTTTGCAGCGAGGCCTCAAGGGAACTACTGGCAATTAAGGTGCTCCTTTTAATAGAGTACCAGAGCAAAGCATTAACACTCCATGAACACATGTGATCCTCACATCAAAGCCATTCCCTCCGGTTATCCCGATTGCTGTCACTTCGGGGCCTTTGGTTCTGGACAACAACATGTGTATACAACTTGCAGGTAAGACCATAAAAATACTATCATAATGAATCAATAACATGTTCAGATCTGAAATCATGGCACTCGGGCCCTAGTGACAAGCATTAAGCATAACAAGTTGTAACAAAGTCAAAAAGCACTAATAATAGATACTAGGCACCATGTCCTAACAATCTGATGCCATTACATGAATGATCTCATCCAAGCCCTACCATCCCCATAGCCTACAGCGGGGGATTACTCACTCATAGATGGGGGAAACATGGATGGTCGATGGAGAAGCGATGGTGATGATGATGGCGATGATCTCCTCCAATTCCCTGTCCCGGCAGGGTGCCAGAACGGAGTTTCTGGTTCTGAATCGCAGAATCTGGTGGTGGCGGCGCAACGGAACTCTTTTTGGAAAAACGTCGAACCCCCCTTGGTTTTTAGGTCAAGAGGCATCTTATAGGCGAAGAGGGAGGCCGAGGGGGTGACCGAGGCGGCCACACCACCCCTAGGCACAGCCTGGCCTGGCCCGCGCGGCTAGGTGGTGTGGGCCCCTTGTGGCCCTTCTCTCTGCCTCGCTCCGTGAGTCTTCTGGTGAAATAGGATTTTTGGCATATTTTCCGGGATTTTTCCTGATAGTTGATTTTCTGCACAAAAACTAGACACCAAGGTAATTCTGCTGAAAACAGCGTTACTCCGTGTTAGTTGTATCCAAATCACACAAGTTTAGAGGAAAAACAATAGCAAACATGTTCGGGAAAGTAGATACATTTTGGATGTATCAAGGTGCCTATACTAGGGTGTGTAATTGAAAGGTTAGGATTGATTATCCGCATACCAAGTATGATGATTCAGGGTTATCCTTGACGGATGTATCGAATCTTGTGGTAAATGTGTACCACCTCTGTAGAGTGTTGAACTATTCAAATAGCCGCGTCCGCGGTTATGGACAGTTGGAGTGGCCATACTATTCCGTTGTCAGATGTTTTCAAAATGACTTGAACAATGACTTTGACTTGACCACAACAAGGTTGTGAACATGAAAACTAGATTCCCACTTAAATAATCTAGAGAACTAAATTAGGTCTTTACTACGTAAGGCATTCTTGAATAAACTGTCTTTTTGCAAACAAACCTAGACCTTAAGATTCCTACTAGATTTACCTTACTTATACTAGTGATAGTTTGCAGTACTTAAAGAGTACTTCATAGCTTTGTCCCTGGTTATTCCATGGCTGACTATGAGGAGGACTTCCTAAGATGGACAACAGGAGGTCTATGATAACTAGGATCATCTCCCATCGTCATTTCCGTGACTATGAAGATGGAGTCTACTATGTTATATTTTCCCTTTGCTCGATTTGTATTAAGACGGATCATGAGATCCTTTATTTGTAAGACTATTATGGTTTGTAATGGATGATGTCATGGTACCAATTCTTTATGTCTCGCAAAAATGGTAATCCTGGATTGCGATGTACGGCATATGCATCCGTCTTAAAAATCTGGGTGTTGACAGAGTTCCTAAGGTAAAGCCTCAAATCGCTATCCAGACTCTCATCGGTGGGTTTATAAGCTGGATGAAACCTCTATAAGCTGTCAAGATGGGACTAAACTTCTAGACTTGTAGCACGTGAAACCAGGAGACAGGTTTGCATGCGCCCGACTTACACGCATACGACTCGAAGCAACATACACTACTCAAATGAAAGAGATGAATCAAATGCTTATAGGACCCACATCAGTACTTCCTCACTGCGAGAACCCATAGGTGGCCATAGTTTCCTTAGCCAGCATGACTCACAAAGGGAAACCACCACACGAAAACTCCACGATAAGCCTCTTGCCAACATCCTTAGTTGCCAACTAGGCCACGTCGTTGCCACCCATGCTCTCTGTCGTGAGAACCTATGGCATGTTAAAGATACGCATAACGACAGCTTTTTGAGCTAGCGCATGATGGAAAAGCACGTCTAGCTATAGTATTGTGGACACCTACAATCAAGAACCAAAACACGTGAGACGACAAGCTTTTTTTAGCACGATGATGCAAGCATACATGAATAGAGTGAAGAACACTAAGATGCAGAAGTACACGTGAATAAAGTAAAGCTAAACATACACACATGGAATTATAGACAATAAATAGTCTAACGACTAATCCTATTTTTTTGAGAGATAGTATGACGACTAATCCTAAAACCCTATCTAAGAATGTACTTACGCTACAAAGCCAAGAAAGGGTCTTCTATGCATAAGACTACCTTGAACTTCGTAAAACCTAGATACACGTGAACCTAGACAAAAGTACTTTATTTAGCACGAAAGTAGAAGGTAGTGAAACTAGTAGACTCGTAAATATTGAAACAGTACCGAAAGAAGAAAAGCATGTGGTACACATCAGTCAATAGGAAGCATCACTCGCACAAGACAGTAATAACTTTCGTAATAGATATTTTTGATATATTCTTGTACACATTACAATGGAAAAGGTAAACACGTAAAAAAATAAAGACAATATTGGAAGAAGAAAAATACACGGAGGCATCAGAGTCAGTAGGAACCGATACTCTCACGAAACAGTAATAAATTTCGTAATAGATATTTTCTATATTTTATTTATACACATTAGAAACTATTATAGTCTATATAATCTAGGGATTTCTATTTTTGTACCCTCGGTTCGTTAGTTGTACTCAGTTTTCCCCAGCCGCTTAGTTTTTCCTCACTTTTGCCCATCTCCTTGTACGAAACTCTCACATGGTCTGAAACTTGCCGTTCGTCAGCCTTGCCGTTACGTGTTGAGTCGGGTCCCGTAGTGGACCCTCGCCGTTACATGCTGACGAGTAGGGCTGTGTTCTGTCGGGTCCCTTAGTGTACCCTTTCCGTTACATACTGACAAGTGGGGCTGCGTTCGGTCGGTTCCCATAGTGGACACCTCTCTCAACTTATCCAGATCAACATCAGACTCACAGCTTATCCACGTGAGCGCCAGACCCACAGCTTGTCCACGTGAGCACCAGACCCATAGCTTACCCAGGTTGGCGTTGCAAGATGGGACCCCGAGCCAGCCCCGCGCCCTTGCCCTTTGTCTAGCTTCATTTTCATATAGTGAAATGTAATGCATATACGGAAATTATACAACTTTGAACTCTTTTAAATCGCACTTAGGACATGACAATATTGTGCTAATAAAATCCTGATCATTTATTATTTCCATGGAGTGAAATATAATGCATAAACTTGCGTATACGAAAATTATACACCTTTGAACTCTTTGAATCGCACTTAATACATGATAATGTCGTGCTAAGAAAATCTTGAGAGATTATCATTTTCATAGAGTGGAATGTAATGCACAAACTTGCATATGCAAAAATTATAAACCTTTGAACACTTCTAAATCGCACTTAATACGTGATAATGATGTGCTAACAAAATTTTGAGAGATTATTATTTTCTCCCCCATTTTCATGAAGTGGCATGTAATGCATAAACTTGCATATATGAAGTTTATACACCTTTGAACTCTTTGAAATCACACTTAATACGTGATAATGTTTTGCTAAGAAAATCTTGAGAGATTATTATTTTCATAGAGTGTAATGTAATGCATAAATTTGCATATATGAAAATTATACACCTTTGAACTCTTTGAAATCGCACTTAATATGTGATAATGTTGTGCTAAGAAAATCTTGAGAGATTATAATTTTGATATAGTGGAATGTAATGCATAAACTGGCATATACGAAAATTAGACACCTTTGGACTCTTTGAAATCGCACTTAGGTCATGATAATGTTGTGCTAATAAAATCCGATCATTTATCATTTCCTTGAGTGAAATATAATGCATAAACTTATGATACAAAAATTTAAACCTTTGAACACTATGAAGTCACACTTAATAATGAGATAATGATGTGCTAGCAAATTTTGAGAGATTATCATTTTCTCCCCCATTTTCATAGAGTGGAATGTAATGTATAAACTTGCATACACGAAAATTATACACATTTGAACTCTTTGAAATCGCACTTAATATGTGATAATATTGTGCTAAGAAAATCTTGAGAGATTATCATTTTCATAGAGTGGAATGTAATGCACAAATTATACACCTTTGAACACGTTCCCTTCAAATTATATTCAAGTTCATTTGTTTATGGAGTTAAAGTACCAGTGGCAAACTCGTTATTTTGCATGGATAGAGGTGCTAGCAGATATAGGGGATTTATCATGTCCGCTGAATCACGAGAGGATCAACGGCGGTGGGCACGATCCGCTTGTGACAACTATGTCGATCAATCAGGCGTAGCGACAAAGATGAGCAATGCGAGATTGATACTAAGAGAGGTGAAAACTGATTAGAAGTTTATAAACAATGTCAAAAATTATTATAACTTAAAAAACAAGGTCAAGACTAATAAAGCGATTCAAATAGAAAATAGAAAAAGATTTAAAAAGTGGAAAATGGGTCTTTTATACAATAAAATACATCTTGGCATACATCAAACTATTTGCAATTCAAATATACACCATTTTGACAATTATTGCCTCATTCAGACAAACTATGTTTTGGGGAGGGATGTTTTAGGAAGAGGCTTGAGTAGAAAGCCATGAACCTTCAAAGATAGTAGGTGATTTGAGAAGTGGTGATTTAGGTTAAAACTTGATTTGTATACATTTCTTATGGTGGCATGTCCATAATAAGACTCCTGGATAGATGCCACTATGTTTTTGCTCTTTTGAATTTGTTGTGCATAAAATGACTCAATTAGCTAGGTGAAACCTATTCATTGACTCTCTGTTGACCAACCAGGAGGGAGTAAAACTAAAGTATATTGCACATGATAGTGTTTGTAGTAGAGGGAAAAACTATACAATAAGCTGCTAGTGTTACACTTGAGGCAAAGTGAGAACAACTAAGTCGCGGGGGTTAGACACGAGGAAAAACTTGACTCCACATTATGGCGTGTGCGTTGCAGGCGGTGGCGGACACGTAATGGTCGTGTAGAGTGTGTATAACATCTGTGATTCTGTAGTGCTGCAATGGTGCAACGAAACATCCACATCCTTCTCCTTTAATAGAGGTCTCCTCACTCTCACTCATCACTCACTCGCTCCTTTGAACCATCTCCTTTGTCCCATCACCTTCATAAACCCCTAGAAAACCCCAACCACGCCCGATGGGAGAAAGAACGACCACAGTGGCCATCGACTCCTCCAAGGCCACCAGTGAGGAGGCCCCCGACCCGTACATGCCCCCATCTGGGCATCGAGGCAGCCGTCCCAGTCCCGTATCCGCCGTAGCCACCACCGAGAGGCCCCACTAGTCTCGGCAAATCCCGCTCGTGGGACCCCTACGAGGAGGTTGATTACATAAGGGAGAACCCTAAGACACAGCATCAGGCCATGGTGGGAGGTAACCAGGGTTTTCTCCTTCCTTTGTTCTCCCGTTCCCATCATTGGATGCTAGATCATATATTGTTGTTAGGCTGTTAGGTATTTTTTACGAGCTAATCCTCTTGTGTTAGATCTCGTATTTCGATGAATCCTCACATTGATATTTGAACCCCTACTTTATAGTTGTGATCAATATTCAATTTGGTTTGAGATTTGGGGAATAATCGAAGCTCTCAATCGGTTAATTTATGCAAATAATCAATCCCGATAATCAAAGTATCTCAATCATGTCCTTATTGCACTCTACTATTTTTCCAATAGGAGGATATAGCGACATCCGTGTAACGATGAGTCAGGACACCAAGACTCGTCATGTCTTTGAGAAGCTGAAGTCTAGCTAATACAACAATTTCTTCGTTGCCCGACATCTACAGGTGCCCTTACTGCCCACAAGGAGGCTCACACCATAGACTTCAACTCCCTCGTGAAGCATCTGAGACATGAGGGACACCTTGGCCGAGTCTGTGAGCATTCACGACTTCACCAAGCACAGTGCTTAGTCTTCACCTCTGCAACCTCAAGTAGGCTATCAAGAGGTCACATGCCTCGACCAAGCCAAAGGCGCCCATGGTCAGGGACTAGGAAGCAAGAAGTGGAGGAGCCATGGGCAGGAGGAGGCGGAGCCCTCTGGCGAGAGGCCATGAGGGGCCATTGACCTTGTGCTACTACTATAAAGCAGCTTATTTGTCTTGCTGTGTTGAACTTGTCCCTCACCTCTGAGAAGCCCTAATTATCTAACCTCATTAAGTACCATAGTATATAACCTATATTAGTTGCTTTCTCTATATCTTCTCTGTTACTAAATTTATTTATGGTGCTGTGATTATGATTTGTTGCTCTAGATTTTCTACAGTTAGAGAAAAGCCAGGGGCCAAAGGAACAATGAATAAAGAGAGAAGCTGCTCTAGGTTAGCTTCCTTTTGGGCAAAAAAACACAGCGATTAGCGAGAGAGAGGGAAAAGTCTCTCTTAAAAAGCCAATCATAAAAATAACAAAAAATAAAACTTCCAAGTTGGCGATGGGGCGCAGCGTAACCACCAAGCGCATCCCATGATCCAAAACCATGTCCCCATAATCGGCGAGAGATGGATGGCTGATACTGCTATGTATCCTGGCCCCACCTCGGCATGTAGCAGTCGAGATAGCGTGGGCGTGGCAGCTCAGCACTTTGACCCTTGTGCCCTTTAATATAGTCCCACTTAGGTTGACATGTAATAATCAAGGCCTTTGACTGGCGAGCATCCCCATCGGCGCCTATGGGGTTTGAGAATAGAGGGAGGAGCAAAGTGAGGAAAAACTAGCGGCTGAGGAAGGAGTGCAGCTAAAGACCGAGGGCACAAAATAAAATCCTATAATCTAAACCTCTGGGCTAGAATGTCACAACCGCTATTCTGAGTCCTAGAATCTCGGCAAAAAGGCCTAGTCTTGACTAAATCATGTACTTGTCCACATGGCGCCCGTTTTGCCATGTTCACCCCAGGTGAAGCACTTCTAGAAGGCGTCGTGGTGGAAGGACATGATGTAGACTTTGGTCCTTCTCCTAATAGTGCCGAGCTTAGACCCGTCGATGGCGTGCGAACTTCTTCAATATGCGCGGCTCCACGCGTAAAATCGCAGTCACCCAGCGGGCGTAACCGCTCACCATGGTGCCTTCTTGGCAACTCTCTAATGTGTATGCGATCTTGCCGTTAACGTCATGCTCCGGTCATCAAGACTCCCAGCCGTGCGTCGACAAGTACTTACCGCGGATGTCGCCGGGGACTACCTCAAGCGGCAGGCCTCCTCCCCTTATGTCGTGATGGTACATTTCATCGCACTGCGTTACCGATTCCTTGGACGCGTCAGCGGTGGAGGAACCATAGCTCCGACACAATGGCGTCTCCCTATCTCCGTGCTCCATGTTGACGCCGTGCACCCGATTATCCATTAGCTCCCTCTTACTGCCGATTGATAGGGGTTCACATGTACATCCCAGGCAGGAGGACGTTATACGCAACTCGATTCCGTAAGCGATGCTTGGTTTGTTATACGATGGTCGTTGTACCTATCAGAGGCGAACCTACTATTACCAACACGCTTGCCCGTGGTGCTATAGAGCAACACGCCACATACCCAAACCCGCAGACTACATTGAAATCCGTTTGTTTTGGGAGTGGCGGTGATTATCTGCTTCTAGCATGGCCCGTCTGGTGAAGTAAGAATGAACTAGCTAAATCAATGAGAGAAAGCTTACTAAGATGGAGGAAGTATTTATAGGCTCTTTCTTGATGGTCATGGCGCGGAATTTCCCGCAATGCCTATTCCCTACCATAGCATGCCTTGAATATACTTGATGCTAGCTTGTCCACATACATGCAAGAATGGTTTGGACAGCGAGGATATGTGCAGACAGACCATGAACATCACTGGCAACGAAACCGGGGCGTCTGCTACATCTAACTTCAGCATGGCATACGAAATTGGAGCCCAATATGGCCGAGGCATATGAAACGCCTCTCGACAGCTTCCTTATCATGTTCCGTTACTGGGCAATGGAGTCATACTCAACCTATCACCTTTTATAATTGGCAAAGAAACCTTTCTTTGACATATCCATTCTGAACTTCATTCCAAGAATCTTTTTCTATGTAAAGTGCTTTGACCAAAAAGAGGAATATGAGGCGGCACACAGTCTATCTCTATAGATGCTTAATGCCTAATATATAGGCAGCTTCACCCATGTCCTTCATAGAGGATTTACTATTCAAATACTCTTTTTCCAGATTATTCCAAAAGAATTCCGTCATTCCTATTTAACAATATATGTCACGTCCATAAGTAATAGGAATGCCACTAAACTCTCATTCACTTTCTTATATATGCAAGCTTCTTCTACGTACGGACAAATCCAAAACTTTTGACGACTTCATCAAATCAAAGAATCCAACTCACGATATTCTTGCTTTGAATATATAAATGGACCTTTGAAGCTTGCATACTTTCTACGGCATCCTTTGGATTAACAAAATTTCTAGTTGTATCATATCTGACTCTTCCTCCAATCATTACCATTCGAGGAAGCGGTTTTTCAAATCCATCGCCTTTTCATATTTACATTAACCCAAAATATACAGCAAGCGCTAGTAGAGATACGAATAGACTTCAACTTCACCACGGGAAGATATATACATCATGAGTTAGCTCCTTGAATTTTTTGAAACCTTTTGGGACAAGCCAAGCTTTGTATATAGTGATGTTTTATCGGCGTCCATTTTCTTGAAGATCCATTTATTCACCGACAACCTTATGGCCTTCGGCCAGATGTCTACCAAGGTCCATACCTAGTTGTATGTCCATCCCATGGACTTCATTTGATTCCATAGCTATTACACTTCTGGGTTTGGGTCTTCCCATTGCTTAAATGTGATTCGGAGTTCATCATATTTCCACTGATCATAATATGTTTACAAGATATTTGTGCCATTCGGGGCATCATGTTTCTTGATGACCTCTGAGGGTTCGATAAGCTATTTCCTCATAAGAGTTCGCGGTCATCATCATTCGCTCCACTTCAATTGATAAGGGTGGCTTCATAACAACTTGCGTTCGACTTTTCGGTGTTTTTAAGATCGCGGAGATCGATATGTCCTTCGCCAGGTCTATCTTCCATCCACTCCACCTTTCATGAAACTCTTTCTTGAGGAAGGTACTCTTTGTGA